>JAKRSK010008913.1:0-130000 GCA_029891615.1 Natrix natrix natrix
TTGGATTCAGAGCCCATTGGTATGGTTAGGAGGGGGGACGCCTTTTGAGCCGGCCTTATGTACATTTCCTGGCAAAATACATGGGAAAATCCCATTGGGGAAAATTCCCCTAAGGGTTAGGGTTAGCTCCCCATGAATTCACAGAGCAAAACCGACACTGCCATTGGATTCAGAGCCCATCGGTATGGTTACGAGGGGGGACGCCTTTTGAGCCTGCCTTATGTACATTTCCTGGCAAAATACATGGGAAAATCCCATTGGGGAAAATTCCACTAAGGGTTAGGGATAGCTCCACATGAATTCGTAGAGCAAAACCGACACTGCCATTGATTCAGAGCCCATCGGTATGGTTACGAGGCGGGACGCCTTTTGAGCCTGCCTTATGTACATTTCCTGGCAAAATACATGGGAAAATCCCATTGGGGAAAATTCCACTTAGGGTTAGGGTTAGCTCCCCATGAATTCGTAGAGCAAAACCGACACTGCCATTGGATTCAGAGCCCATTGGTATGGTTAGGAGGGGGGACGCCTTTTGAGCCTGCCTTATGTACATTTCCTGGCAAAATACATGGGAAAATCCCATTGGGGAAAATTCCACTTAGGGTTGGGGTTAGCTCCCCATGAATTCACAGAGTAAAACCGACACTGCCATTGGATTCAGAGCCCATCGGTATGGTTAGGAGGGGGGACGCCTTTTGAGCCTGCCTTATGTACATTTCCTGGCAAAATACATGGGAAAATCCCATTGGGGAAAATTCCACTTAGGATTTGGGCAGTGCTTCTCAAATAGTGGGGCGGGGCCCCCAGGGGGGGCGCGAGGCTCCGTAAAGGGGGGCTCAGCTCAAATTATTTTATATATTTTTGTTTTGCAGGTTAAAGTTTTTTTTAATATTGTGTTCCTTTAAATCCTGTGCTCCTTTAAATCTTTTCTGCTACAGTTAATAAAGCTATTCTTTGTTGTAAATTGATCCACATTTCTTTCTTTTTTTATTCTCTTATACGTTAATAAGGATACAGTGTTATGCAGAGGTGTACTTATAACAATTTTATAGACAAATGATACTATTTACAGTTGCGCGGGGCGCGCGAAATGTTTTCTTCTTCCTAGGGGGGGCATGACAGAAAATAATTGAGAAGCACTGGACTAAGGAGATGCAAGGTCAACTCCATCCTTAGTCAAAAAAAGCTACCTGTGTAATTTTGAGCCATTCTTTCTTTTCAGTCCAACCTATCTCACAGGTGTGTTATTGTGAGGAAAGATAAGAGCAGAGTCACCTTGGACACTGGAAGTTTTGAAAAGCAGGGTACAAATCTAATGAACAAATAATTGTAAGTTTGGGTCAAGCATTCAGTCCTCAGCTTTGAGGGAAGCATCCTCAGCAAAACGTGGCAGCTGGCGCATTCTTTGAATAAACAAAACCTTTTAATCATCTAAATATTGCAACCGTACTATTAATATCCTCATATCGTTGACGGCGACACTGACCTATGATATTCATATCTCCGCATAAAAGTCTGAGCGAGCAGAATTTTCTAATTTTATCCAGTGTTACTGCTTGGTGTGGTCATCTATTAAAATATACCTTTTGGAAATATATAATTGTTAGCAATAAAAAGTGAGTTATGGCCAAGGACGTTTTCTGGAGCTCTTCCCTTTCTCTGCGGTCTGACCTGATTATGATTGTCCAAGAAGTTAGTTTGGAGTACCAGCAGAAAAGTCCTAATGCCAAACTTAAGGCAAACTTTACAGAATTACAGAATAATTGATGTGACCCTCATCTGAAACCACTTTTTTCATTGCTGTTGTAACTTTGAATGGACACTATATGATATAGTTGGAAGTCAAGGCCTACCTGTAGCTCTAGCAATAGCACTTAGACATATACCACTTCACAGTGCTTCACATCCCTCTCTGAGCAGTTTACAGAGCCGTCCTATTGCCCCCAACAATCTTGTTCCTCATTTGACCCATCTCGGAAGGACGGAAGGCTGAGTCAACCTGGAGCCCGTCAGGATCAAACTCCTGGCAGTGGGCAGTGTGTGCCTGCAATACTGCATCTTAACCACTGTGCCACCAAGGAAGGCAGGAAGGAAGGAAGGCAGGCAGGCAGGCAGGCAGGCAGGCAGGCAGGCAGGCAGGCAGGCAGGAAGGAAGGAAGGAAGGAAGGAAGGAAGGAAGGAAGGAAGGAAGGAAGGAAGGAAGGAAGGAAGGAAGGAAGGAAGGAAGGAATCACAATAGCACTTAGACTTATATACTGCTTTACAGTGCTTTACAGCCCTCTCTAAGCGGTTTACAGAGACAGCCTCTTGCCTCTTGCCCCCAACAATCTGTGTCCTCATTTTACCGATATCAGAAGGAGGGAAATCTGAGTCAACCCTGAGCCTGGTGAGATTTGAACTGCTAAATTGCAGGCAGCCGGCAGGCAGCAGAAGTAGCCTGCAGTACTGCACTCGAACCACTGCGCCACTTAGTGTAGACATCAGAAATCAAGCTTTTTTTTTTTTCATTACAACTGGTACCAACCCTCAGTCAATCTCAGGTGAACTCCCAAAAAAAGAACTATGTGGCGTTAGGACTCTATGGTAAACTAGACGGAAACTTAAAAAGTCATTCCAGAAACCAACAAGATCATTTCGCTTGCTGCTTTGAAAACTACAGGGACATGGCCACGTGACTACCAAACTTCAGTTCAATTTGAGGGAGATTTGAACTTTCCTTACATCCTTGGGTTTGATGTTGAATTTCTTTAAAAATCTTGCCCAGACTTTCAACGTATATATTTCTTGTCACTAGATGGCTCCATTGGCTATCAAGTTGGGTCAGAAGTGGGTGGAATTGAAGAGAGGATGTAGAAATTTTAGAGGCAGATTTGCTCCAAAAAGCCTGTAAATTAGGAAGCTCTTAAGTCTTCCATTCCTCTATCTATCTATCTATCTATCTATCTATCTATCTATCTATCTATCTATCTATCTATCTCTCTCTCTCTCTCTCTCTCTCTCTCTATCTATCTATCTATCTATCTATCTACCCAGAGATTGAGAAAAAGAAAGACTGAGAGAGAAAAAAGAGAGATTGACAGAGAAAGAGAGATACTGAGAGAGAGAGAGAGTTTGAGAAAGAGAGATAGATTGAGAGAGAGAGAAGGAGAGGCAAAAAGAAAAAAATGAGAGAGGGAGAAAGAGAGAGAAAGAAAAAGATTGAGAGAGAGAAAGAGATAAAAAAATTGAGAGAGAAAAAGAGAAAGAGAGAGTGAGTGAGTGAGAGAGCGAGATTGAGAGAGAGAAAGGATAGGAAACAGGAGAGAAAATTAAAACGTGTGATGGATGGCAAGCAATTCTAGAAGGCTACAAAAGGCTCCCTTTCAGGGGGCAGGAAATAAAATGGAAGAGTGGCACAGCGGGGCTGGCTTTGACATCTGCCAACGGAAGTAAATTATGCAGACAGCCATATGTCAGGCTGACAAGAACCTCGCTGATATTGGGAGCGCCGGGAAAATGTGTATTGTGCAGCAACATTCTATATATATACATACATGTACTTGAAGCTGTTAGACAACAAACTTTACCCCTCCAAAATCCTCCATTGCTAGGAGCTTTGGCCCCAAAACCATCCTTCCCAAACTGGCCCTTTCTTATTTTTCAGGGTAAGACCTGAAAATCTTGAATTTTGACAAGACGGAAGAATGGATCTTGCTAGGGAAAGTTATCCCTTCCCATCGTCTGTTTTTTATAAAATTAATTCCTGTAATTTACACCCTGAGGGACGAGGCAGACGACTGCGCCCACTCCCTAGCTAAGTGCTATTTCTAATCAGCTTACGATAAGTTTCATTTTGTGACTCTTCAAAGTTGCAAAGGGACAGAAACAAGTGATTTATAACCATTTTTCTTGCTTACAAGCGTTGCAGCATCCCAGGGTCGCGTCATCAAAATTCAGATGCTTGGCCACTGGTTCATATTTATGACGGTCGCTGTGTCCCTTTTGCGACAGTGAATAGGAAAGCCAGATTCACTTAACAATATTCTGACCGAGGCTTTCCCAAAAAGCCTGAGGCAGAGTCCTGGCCCCTTGGATTAAAGGAAAGTGAATTCCTCTTGTTCACATTCAGCAGAGGCCTGGCAAACAGTCTTTCAAAGGAGTATTTATGACCACAGACCTTATCTAGCTTGGAAAGCTGCCATGTAAATATTTTCCCAATGAGGTGCTGTGCAAGGAAAGACTGGGCACAGAGTCTCTGAGATTCACGGACAGATCTTCACACTCCTGAAACAAACAAATAAACGAACGAACAAATTGTCTCCTGCAAACTCCCCTCCCCTTTCGCTCCTCTTTTATTTCCTCTGGGAGGGGTCATTCACCTTCCACCTGTGGCTTTACTCCCAAGTTGATCCTGATTTCTGACCTGTTCTTCTCTTCTGGCAGCTCTGCGCATGCGCACACTGGGAACAGGCTCCAGCTGTTCTTCCGCCCCACTGATCTCCGACTCCAAAGGCAGCGGATAACTGTCGGATGGCCCTAGCCCCCTCTCTGCCTTCGAACGCAGAGCCCTCGTCTGAGCCTTCTCCAGACTCCAGGACTGTCCCAGGTTCCTCCCCAACCTCCTCATTGTCGGACTCTTCTGCCAGTTCCACTGGCCACTGGCGGGCCACAACAAACAATCACGTTACTAACTTAACAACTTCAGAGACTCACTTGACAGCTGTCTCATTTAGAAACCGAAATTTGTGGGCATACTGGTACACCTTAAAAATGAAATTCTGTTGCCTGCTCTCACAATGTACAGATACTTAACGCACATATGCTATATACAAAAGTACATATGTCTATAACTACACCTTATCTATAAATATTCATCACTGTCCAAACACTGTCCAGATAACTGTGTCAGCGGCAGTTTCTGTGTGGTTTTTAAAAAACAGACCCACAAAGAAGGTGCCACAAACATGGGGATGGATCATCAGGCGGATGTGAGTTCAGACCTTTAGCTGAAAATTAGTCTTTCCGCTAAAAGGTAGAAGGCAGAACTTCCTGCCCTTATGCTAATACAGAGACCCTTATCCCTCTAGATCAGAGGTCGGCCATCCGGGGCTCTGGAGCCGCATATGGCTCTCTCATCCCTCTGCTGCGGCTCCCTGTTGCTGGTCGGCTCCACAATTGATAGGGCTTTTGGTTAGGACAGGTAGCGGAAAAAGGATGCCGTGCTAGGAGGAGACTCTATGGTGGAAGAACTGGACTTCCGGTTGGAGAGGAAAAAGGATGCCGCATTAGGAGGAGACTCTATGGTGGAAGAACTGGACTTCCGGTCAGAGAGCAAAAAGGATGCCATGCTAGGAGGAGACTCTATGGGGGGGGGGGGAATCAGACTTCTGGTCGGAGAGGAAAAAAGATGCTGCGCTAGGAGGAGACTCTATGGTTGGGGAGGGGGACCAGACTTCCGGTCGGAGAGGAAAAAATATGCCACACTAGGAGGAGACTCTATGGTGGGGGAACCAGACTTCCGGTCAGCTCCAGAATTGAATGGGGGGCTTCTGGTTAGGACCTTTGTGGCTCTTTGAGTGTTTAAGGTTGCCAACCGGAACTCTAGATGCTTATTTTAAAAAAAACTCTGGGAAGAAATGGCAACAAGTCCATCAGACTCAAACAATCTCAAGTTTCCTTAAAATATATAAATTTATATCCTCGCAGAAGCAGCTCACCATAGCCCTGGGGTTTTCAATATTTCAGGCACTGCGAAATCTGCAGCAGTTCAAAATAGTAACTTTAATTGGCATGCCATTCAACGCGATTGCCTGCTATACTATATTCTAACTGATTTATTGACTGAATTGACACACAGTGACTGACAGCCGCTGAGAAATCCAACACCCAGCCTTGCTATTAGTACCGAGGAATTGCCGAGGGTTGATTATTGGTGTCCAGAGCTACAGCGGCTGAAGGAACAATGTAGTTCAAAGGAAAATAATCCTGGGAGTGCCTCAGTTTCTCTAATGGGATGTGGGGATGATCTTAAGGAGGCAGGGGGGAAAGACGCTGCCTAGGGAACAATTAGATAAGAGGAGGTACTGCCCACAGCTGCACAACGGGAAGAGGAAGGATCCTCCCTATAACTTCTCAGATGGTAAAACAGACAGTGGGAGATTTGTCCTTTCATGCTTGCAACTGATGACACATTTGACCCTTCCCACCAGCGCAGCCCCGTCCTCTCCTACAGTTCTATTATTCTACTTCTATTCTGTTTACATTCTTTCATTTTCCTCCTTTTTATTATTGTAAGCTGCTTGCAGTAGCTTCATGGATAATAATAATTGTTTGTCTGTGCACAACATATGTACAATGAGATTGGTTGTGCCCCCCCAGGGCAACCCCGCCAACACAACACAATGCAACTCACAGTCAAGACAGAAAATCCCTAACCCAATAAATCATATTAACAAACACCCAGTCCTATTGCACCAGTGTGAACATGTTGCACATTGCGCCGGTCCTGCAACGTGTAACATGTTCACCTTGTACTACGTAGTTATGATGTTATTTCACATTCAGGAGTCTGACAGCCCATGGATAAAGCACTGACCTGTGAGTCATCCATGGATGGATGGATGGATGGATGGATGGATGGATGGATGGATGGATGTTACATAGATGGGTGGATGGGTGGATGGATGGATAGATAGATAGATAGATAGATAGATAGATAGATAGATAGATAGATAGATAGACAGACAGACAGACAGACAGACAGACAGACAGACACATACATACATACATACATACATACATACATACATACATACATACATACATACACAAACAGACAGACAGACACAGATAAATAGAAAAACAGATATGAGAGAGAAATGATAGATGATGGTTGGTTGGTTGGATGGACAAACAGATATATGAGAGAGAGGGGGGGGAGGGAGGGAGGGAGGGAGAGAGAGAGAGAGAGAGAGAGAATAGATAAATAGATAGATATGACAGAGAGATGATATATGATAGTTGGTTGGTTGGTTGGTTAGTTGGTTGGTTGGCCAAACAGATGAGAGAGAGATAAAAATATAGATAGATGATAGATAGATAGATAGATAGATAGATAGATAGATAGATAGATAGATAGATAGATGATAGATAGATAGATGATAGATAGATAGATAGATAGATAGATAGATAGATGATAGATAGATAGATAGATAGATAGATAGATAGATAGATAGATAGATAGATGATAGATAGATAGATAGATAGATGATAGATAGATAGATAGATAGATAGATAGATAGATAGATAGATAGATAGATAGATAGGAAGGAAGGAAGGAAGGAAGGAAGGAAGGAAGGAAGGAAGGAAGGAGAGAGAGATGATAGATGATGGTTGGTTGGTTGGTTGGTTGGTTGGTTGGACAGACAGATATTGAGAGATAATAAATGTAACAAATAAATGAACTTAACACCCTGATTTGAAATATGAACAGTTCCCTGTTGAGAAGTTCCATAATAGGTAGAGTTTCTAAAACCTAGGAAGTTTCTAAGGACACCCATTTGTCTGAAACGGTATAGGATCTCCTGCTTAAGCAGGGGTTTGGACTAGGTCCCTTCTAACACTGTTATTCTGTTATAGGGTACATCAGAAAGTGGTTTAAATCACAGGATTTTTTTTGAAGAATTCGCATGAATATCTTATTTGCATAAAGCATCTCTTATTTTTCTCCTGCTTGAAAAAGAAAGGAACACTGAGCTCCTTCACTAATTAAAAAGCCGACTATGGACAGCTCTTTTTTTAAAAAAAAATCCTGCATCTCTATCCCCTCTAATTTTCAGTGTCCACTCCGTGTAATTCATATTTCTATAATTATCTTGCTTTCTTGCTTGCTCCTTCTTTAATTATCTGGCATCAGCGTCAAATGCCATAGAGACACTATCCATCTGAATAGCTGTGTGCAAACGAAGTTAAAAGTTTTTGCAGAAACTTTGCTATTAGTTTATCCACCTACGCCGCGATTTAAAATAGCAGGCTGCGTTATTGGGAAGGGAAAATAATTTCCAACTTTAAAACACAAAAAAACCTGTCGAAATCTCAGAGTCAAACTCTAAATAATTGGAGCCGCGGTCCTACATCCCTGGGACGGAGTTCTGTCAGAATGTAATCATGGCAGCTTTCACAACAAATAGTGAGGTCAACATGATGTCTGACATGAGGTCACCAGGTAAGGGTTTCCACCTATTTCTGACATCACAACTTCCAACAATTAATCAGTGGAACAGCTTGCCTCCAGAAGCTGTGAATGCTCCAACACTGGAAGTTTTTAAGAAGATGTTGGATAACCATTTGTCTGAAGTGTTGTAGAGTTTCCTGCCTAAGCGGGGGGTTGGACTAGAAGACCTCCATGGTCTCTTCCAACTCTTGTTATTCTATATTCTATACTTCAATCTGATCCTTTGTCTTCTGACATCCTTGGGTGTAGATGTAACTTAAGTGAGATGTGATTTGGCTTCCCTTATTGGGAAAGAACTCATAAAAGAGAGGACAGAAAGTCTCCAACAGTTTGGGAGGAGGAGGAGTGAACAGTTTGGGAGGAGGAGGAGGAGGAAGAGGAGGAGGAGGAAGGAAGGAAGGAAGGAAGGAAGGAAGGAAGGAAGGAAGGAAGGAAGGAAGGAAGGGGGAGGAGGAGGAGGTCATCTCTGAGCTTGGTGGTTTTCTTGCAGATATTTCATTATTAACTAGGTAATGTCGTCAGTGCTAGAAGAGAGGGAAGAGGAGGAGGAGGAGAAGGAAGAAGAAGAAGAAGAGGAGGAGGAGGAGGAGAATTTTGTGGTCCTTGGTGGTCTCTGAACTTGGTGGTTTTCTTGCAGAGATTTCATTACTCAACTAGGGAACATCAGTAATGCTAGAAGGGACTGGAATTTGTGGAGAAAAGGAGGAGGTAGGAGGAAGAGGAGCAGGAGGAGGAGAAGGAGGAGATGATGTGGGTGTGGTGGCCCCATAGACCACTCTATGATAGTCTGATCTGATTGAAAGAACAATTTTTTGTTTCCTTGGTGCAGGAAAGAAAATGCAGAATTGGTTTTAAGCTCGGAGGACTGCCTACATTAGATATGAAACAAAACCATTGGCTTTTGAAAACTATAAACCTTTCTAGCTACCAGTTACGTTGACTTCCTTCTACTTTTCTGCAAACCTACCCATAATAGCATATTCTAACTTTATAATCAGCCTCTTATGAATGTTCAGGTCAGAATGTTCTCCGAGATATTTTACCTACCACCTAATTACATCTGGATCAGGATTAACACCCTGCAAAAGTCTCTTTTGTGCCTTTGTATTTGGTTTTGCAAAACCTTCCCCTTGTGGGTCAACCAAACGATGAGAAAATGCACTCTCAGGAAGTCTAGTTCACACTGGAACCTATTTATTTGCATAATTAAAAATTTAGCCCGCTATTCGATATTAAAATAATCATTCCCAGCAGAACTGTTGAGCAGCCAACGTTGGCTCATTCCAAATTTAGCAAGAAGGAAACCGTCCCAAACACAGGACTTCTTCACAACATGCCTTGTTTATTTTCCGCAATTTATTTATTTTTCAGGCTTATAGGCTGCTGTAGAATATCTATTTATTTCTCAACTACCCTCTGAAGATCCTGGATTTGTTCAAGATCTCCTCAAAGCTATAAACCACACAATGTGAAGCTTTCAAGACATTATGCTAGGACACAAAGAAAATCTTTACAAAATGTTTTACAGATGGCATTTACCACTGGCAAGACTGGCAAAAAAAATGTTTAGTAATCTATATGCCAAATGCTGGAAATGTAAGCAGTCCCCAGGTACCTACTATCATATGTGGTGGAAGTGCATTAAAGCAAGAAAATATTGGGAGGAAATTCATAGCTGGTTGGAAAAGGTTGTTAAACAGAATATAGCTCTGTAGCCAAAAATATGTTTGTTGGGCATAATGCTGGAAGGTTATGATAAAGGGACCACATATTTATTTTTACATGTACTAACAACAGCAAGGATCATATTTGCAAAATACTGGAAAAATGAAAACCACCCCATCAGCTGAAGATGTACAGTAATTCGAAAAACTTTAGTCTGGGCTGAAATGGACAGACTAACTTTCAAAATAAAAGATAAGGAAGACACCGGATATTATTTGATTTGGAATAGATTTTATGAGTGGTTAGAGACAAGAGGTAGAAATTAGAGAAAGAAAGACTATGAATGTTTGAATTAGAAATAGTGATGGTTTACAACTACAATCATTACAAGTAACACAACTGTAAATAACTCAATGTAAAAAGAAAGTTACTTAGTTAAAACTACTTGGCTGTAGCATTATTATTGTCATTAGTACACATGTTATTATATTATTATTATTACTATTATTAGTTTGTTTTAACATCTATTATTATTGTTTTTTTGTAAATGGTACACCCTGACAATACAATGTATTAAAAAAAAAGACATTATGCTTGGAAATTATTCGGAATGTATTGTGATTTTGTCCCATCGCATGGCGCTCATATCAGAAGCATTGAGATATTTCTGGAATGAAAACAGAGATCTTATTCAGCAAGTTCTGACCAATTCTAGAGAACCGGTAGCGGAAATTTTGAATAGTTCGGAGAACCGGCAAACACCACCTGTGGCTGGCCACGCCCCCATCTAGCCTCTGCCTTCTGAGTCCCAGCTGATTGGGAGGGAATGGGGATTTTGCAGTATCCTTCCCCTGCCACGCCCACCAAGCCACGCCCACAGAACTGCCAGTAAAAAAAAATTGAATCCCACCACTGAGTGAAAGGACTAGCTGGTGACATCACCGTTGCCTGGGGGGGACACCCAGTCTCCAATCATGTCCCTATTTCAGGAGCTGGAGCGAAGGACAGGGGTTTGCCCCAGAGCACTCGGGTCTCAAACGCGAGTTTGCTAACCTCCAACCCAGCACCCTATCCACGCAATGCACTGTGCTCCTCTACTATGTCACATGCAAGATAACTTTAAATCTTCTGTTTTTCACAGAGCACTTTAATAACTTTACTATACACTGGGCCTTTTTTTTTTTTTTTTTTTTGGGTGGCCTCTCCAAAAAAGGTAAAATGAAAATGTTAGTACCGATAGAAGAGGATATTTGTGGCTCAAAATTGAACTGCGCTGTCCTTGGTGCTCACTGAGCTTGTTGGTTTTCTTGCAAATGTTTCAATATGCAAACTAGGTAACATCATCACTGCTAGTTTGGTAACGAAATGTCTAAGGTAAATGTAAAGGTTCCCCTCGCACATATGTGCTAGTCGTTCCTGACTCTAGGGGGCACTGCTCATCTCCGTTTAAAAGCCAAAGAGCCAGCACTGTCCGAAGACGTCTCCGTGGGCATGTGGCTGGCAGGATTCAATGCCAAAGTTGCACGGAGCACTGTTCCCTTCCCACCAAAGGTGGTCCCTATTTTTCTACTTGCATTTTTAACATGCTTTCAAACTGCTAGGTTGGCAGAAGCTGGGACAAGTAACGGGAGCTCACTCCGTTACGCGGCGCTAGGGATTCAAACCACTGAACTGTTGACCTTTCTGATCGACAAGCCAAAAGTCTTAGCCACTGAGCCACCGTGTCCTGAATGTAGATATGAAATGTCTACAAATCACCAAGGTCATAGAGAAATGGCAGTGTTAGAGAGAATTAGAGTTATTTTCCAAAATGTTACTTACATCATTCAGGTCTTCTTTTGCATTGTAGTAGACAATATCATTCGTCTGTAAAGAAAGGAAGGGGGTGGGGGGAGAAGTAGGGTGAATCGTTAAATATTAACAGTCCAAAGAAGTAGTAAAAGCGCTGCTGAACTTTGCAACGCATTGCAACTTTTCGTTTCTCAGCAAAGGTTCCCTTTTAGACGGCATATGAATATGCATGAAGAGCAATTTTCTTTTTTTTGCTTACCTGGCCTCACCACTTATTATTAACTTCTCAACATCGGCTATTAAAATATGCTTTGCTGTAGTTTAAGGGGAAAGCGACCACACGACCACAATTTAACAAGGGCAGCAAGAATAGGCGAGTGCTGTAAGATTAGGGAACAAGCAGCCATGAGGATCTCTGGTTTGGGTTGATGTCCAATACATTGATTAGCCATCAATAAGCCAGCCATTCGGAATCAACGGAATGCTCCTTTAAAGTACAATTCTGAAACTTCGACACACACACAAAATTCCATAGGGCTGAGAAAATTGATGGACATAATCAACGTATTTACTTGGAAACAAATTCTATTACCAATAAAGGAGAATGCTTGTGACTCCGAGATGAAATGCAGGGATCTGTGCTCTCTCAGCCTGGGTGCTTTCTTGCAGACGTTTCATTACCCAACTAGATAATATAATCAGTGCTAGAAGGCAGAGGGGTTTCTAGAGAGGAGGAGGAGGAGGAGGGGGAGAAGGAGGACCGTGGGGTCCTTGATGCTCTCTCAGCTTTCTTGCAGACATTCCATGACCCAAACTAGTAACATCAGAAGCCGCCAGAACATATTTGTTGTTAGTTAGTTAGTCATGTCCGATCCATCGTGACCCCATGGACCACGTTCCTCCAGGGCTTCCTGTCCTCTACCATCCTCTGGAGTCCATTTAATCTCACGCTGGCTGCTTCGGTGACTCCATGAGTCCTTTTGGAGAAGGGCGGCATATAAATCCAAATAAACCTAAACCTAAACCATCCAGCCACCTCCTTCTCTGTCATCCCCTTCTTCTCTTGCCCTCCATCATTCCCAGCATGAGGCTCTTCTCCAGGGTGTCCTTCTTCCTTCTCATGAGGTGGCCAAAGTACTTGAGTTTCCTCTTCAGGATCCAGCCTTCTAAAGAGCAGTCAGGGTTGATCTCCTCTAGGACTGACCGGTTGGATGGCCTTGCAGTCCAAGGGACTCGCAGGTGTCTTCTCCAGCACCAGAATCCAAAGGCCTCCATTCTTTGGCACTCAGCCTTCCTTATGATCCAGCCTTCACAGCCATCCATTGCAACTGGGAAAACCATAAACCTTGACTATACACACTTTTGTTGGCAGGGTGACGTCTCTGCTTTTTAGTCTGCTGTCTAGATTTGCCATCGCTTTCTTCCCCAGGAGCAAGCCTCTTTTAATATCTTGGCTGCACTCCCCATCTGCGGTGATACCCAAAACATACAGAGAGACCTAACCATAGTTTCAATTGGGGGAAATGTGACCACCCTAGACCAAGCCATGTCCAAAAGTGCCAGGGAATTTCTAGAAGTTTGGCACTCTGACAAATCAGCCATCAACAGACACATAGATGTAAACAACATTTATAGATTACGCAAAGGAGACAACCAACCAGCCCATAAGTGGACAAAAAAGACACCAGCAAAAAAGACATCTGCATAGATTAACATCAGACCAATAATCAAGTAAGCAATACCCCAATCAAGAAACTGCCAAAGAAGCCAACAGTAAACAGCCCAACCAAAGAATCTCTAAGACCTTCCCCATCCACACCGGCAGGGCAAGCCACCAGAATATAAAACTGAGAGCAAACGGCACTCATGAACTACTGATGATGTTACCTAGTCGGGTAGTGAAATGTCTGCAAGGAAACGACCAACTCAGAGAGCGCCAAGGACCCCCCTTAAATTCTATGACGATCAAAGGGTAGAAAATATTTTATTAGAGGCAAAAAACCAGCCAGAAAATATGCTTACGATGCTAATAAAAACAGTTTGCTCTATTTAAATAATAAAGACCAAATAATAATCAATAACTACACAGTTTATTGCACCCACACAATTGAGTGCAATAAACAAAAGCATAAGTGGTACATGGATGAGTACATAAAAACATAGAGGTGAGAAAGAGAAATTTTGTAAATTTTAAGTTGTGAACAGCTAAAAGGTGTGAAAGCGCACTTGGTTGGATCATCTCTTGAGTCAACCTGTTTCATCCAAAATTCTTGCTACGTTTTATGTTAGATAACATGCGCACTGCAATAATCTTTAGAAAAAGTACAATATAATGAGAGCTAAGCAAGGTTTTTTAATGATTTCTATAGCTACCTGCCTATGTATAACAGAATAACAGAGTTGGAAGGGACCTTGGAGGTCTTCTAGTCCAACCCCCTGCTCAAGCAAGAGACCTTATACCATTTCAGACAAGTGACTGCCCAGTCTCTTCTTAAAAACCTCCAGTGATGGAGCATTCACGACTTCTGGAGGCAAATTGTTCCACTGATTACAGAAAAACAGAGTTGGAAGGGACCTTGGAGGTCTTCTAGTCCAACCCCCTGCTCAAGCAGGAGACCCTTTTCCATACCAGACGTGGCTATCCAGTCTCTTCTTAAAAGCCTCCAGTGAAGGAGCGCTCACAATTTCTGGAGGCGAGTCCTTCTGCCAATTAATTGTTCTCCCTGTCAGGAAATTTCTCCTTAGTTCTAGGTTGCTTCTCTCCTTGGTTAGTTTCCATCCGTGGCTTCTTGTCCTGCCTTCAGGTACTTTGGAGAATAGCTTGACCTCCCATTTCTTTGTTGGCAGCCCCTCAAGTATCAGAATATGCCACCCCTGGCCCTTCTTTCTTCCTCGTGGCTAATGCTTTGAAAACGAAATTCTTCCAATAGTAAAATTATAAAACGGAATAAGCAAAAGACCAGGGAAGAAAGTTAAAACAAAATAAAGCCAGAGCTACAGCGAAGCACCTGTGTATTTCCTTCTCAGTTTGAATGACAGCGGGACAAAAGCAGCAGCTGGAAACACAACTGCCAAGAAGCTCGTTCCATTTTTGACTGCCGAGCCCGGAGTTCAGCTCCCACCAACGATCTCAGCGTAATTGGGGGCGCAAAGGCCATAATCGATAAATGTCCTTGACATCCTCCAACTCCACAAGGACAGATACACGGTCTGACAGGCACTTACAAAACCTCCTTCGAGATATGCAGTGAGGGATGCTAGAGACTTCCTCATCGGTGAACAAAGAGTAACATCAACCAGGTCGTGGGAGAAGTTTCTGTGCATTTGTACAGGGATGGCTAGACGAATCAAAAGTTGGAATTAAGATTGCCGGGAGAAATATCAACAACCTCAGATATGCAGACGACACCACACTAATGGCAGAAAGTGAAGAGGGACTAAAGTCTCTTGATGCGGGTGAAGAAGGAGAGTGCAAAAGTTGGCTTGAAACTAACCATTAAGAAAACTAAGATCATGGCATCCGGTCCTCTCAATTCCTGGCAATTAGATGGGGAAGAAATGGAGGTAGTGACAGGCTTTATTTTCCTGGGCTCCAAGATTATCGCTGTGGGGGACTGCGGCCAAGAAATTAAGAGACACTTGTTCTTGGGGAGGAAAGCAATAGCAAATCTAGGCGGTCCTTGGTGCTCTCTAAACCTGGCTGTTTTCTTGCAGACGTTTCATTACCCAGCTAGGTAACGTCATCAATTCTAGAAATGAGTGGTTTTTGCAGAGTGGAAGTGGAGGAGGAAGAGGAGATCTGATGGTCCTTGGTGCTCTCTCAGCTTGGTGGTTTTCTTGCAGAGGATTCATTACCCAACTGTATAATATCATCAGCGCTAGCCCTAACCCTAGCACTGATGATATTACCTAATTGGGTAATGAAAAGTCTGCAGGAAGACCACCAAGCTCAGAGAGCACCAAGGACCCCACAGTTCTCCTCTTCTTCCTCCTCCTCCCTTCTAGCACTGATGATGCTATTTAGTTGGGTCATGAAACATCTGCAAGAAAACCACCAAGCTCAGAGAGCACCAAGGACCTCAGAGTTATTCATATCCCACTTTTATTATTATACATTATTGTATGTAACTCAAGGCAGGGATCATTCCCAAACTCCTTCCTCAACCTATTGATATAATTGGAGCAATTCAAGGTCCCTGCAAGTAGAAAAATAGGAACCACCTTTGGTGGGAAGGGAACAGCGTTCCTTGCTCCTTTGGCGTTGAGTCATGCCGGCCACATGACTATGGAGATGTCTTCGGACAGCACTGGCTCTTTGGCTTTGAAACGGAGATGAGCACCGCCCCCTAGAGTCGGGAACGACTAGCACATATGTGCAAGGGGAACTTTTACCTTTACTCAAAGTTTGTTGGGAAAAAAAATGTGTGTGTTTGTGTGTTGGTTGTCCTCCAGAACGACAAATGGAGGCCAGATGGTTCTGACTCAGGACAGGTGGGTCACAGCTCAAGTCTCTTAATCTGCCAGAGAATTTGGATCTTGGCCAAATCCTATGCGCAGATATAAACAAACTTCATTAAAAATAAGTAATATAATTGAACTCAAGCTAAGCGTGAATAATGAATTTGATTTGGGAAGAAATACTCTAGCTATCTATTTCTGATTACTTTAACGAGACCGTGACGAGCTGGCTAATTTTTTTTTAAGGCTGTACACTCATACAAACAAAATAATTGCAGCTTAAAATCTATGTAAAGCATCAGGAGCTAGAAGCAAAGCGATCCACGAACTGGATGCAAACAAATCACTGATATAATTTTATTATATTAAACTGATAGTTAATGACTGTACAGAAGTTTCAAACCACGTTCATTTGCCATGCTTCAAATCTCATTTGCAAACATTGCTCGCAGGAGGGATAACGCACGCTTGTGTCGTTCGAAATAACATGCACAGTGCTTTCTAAAGCCTAAGTGAATTCATCGCCTGTTTCCGTCCAATGCCCCTGATTTCTTTTGCTTCTCATCACTTCCACTTTGGGCCAATAAGAGGTTAGTAAACCTGAGCTTACTGTTTGCCAATACAAGGGGAGGACAATCCTACCGCTAGTAGAAGCTCAACCTAATTAGCAGTACATTGATTTTTTTTTTTACCCTGGCAACCTGGTGGGTGAAACTCCCAAAAGCAATTTGCAACTTGGAAGGTGGCTTGCCAAAGGAACCATAGCAATAACGTGTTTTTGTTTTTTTTTTAATTTCTTTTTTCCTACGTGGGACACATATTCACATGAAACCAAGTTAATCTCATGAGGGGCGACTGCAAAAGTTGGCATGACCACCAGATGGCAATAAAGAGATACAAAAAAAAAAACCACCCCAACAGCAACCCTCTCCTTCCCACCTAGTGGCCATTTGGGGTATTACATTCCCATGGAGTATCTAAAAATTCTGATTTATGTTGGTCTATGATTAAAAAGGGACAGGGTGGCTAAGTGGCTAAGACACTGAACTTGTCAGACAGAAGGTCGACAGTTCAGTAGTTCGAATCCCTAGAGCTGCGTAACAGAGTAAGCTCCTGTTACTTGTCCCAGCTTCTGCCAACCTAGCAGTTTAAAAGCACGTAAAAAATGCAAGTAGAAAAATAGGAACCACCTTTGGTGGGAAGGAAACAGTGTTCCGTGCGCCTTCGGCGTTGAGTCATGCCAGCCACATGACCATGGAGAACGTCTTTGGACAGTGCTGGCTCTTTGGCTTTGAAACAGAGATGAGCACCGCCCCTAGAGTCGGGAACGACTAGCATGCATGTGCAAAGGGAACCTTTACCTTATGATTAAAGATTTAATTGACAGACATATTCTGATCATCCACTCCTGGAAAGTTTTTTCAGTCTTTGTAAGGCGAAAGGATCAGAGGCGAAGACTTATGCCTGAATGTCTTGTAATGTTAAGAGGTGGCCAAGCTACCTCTATTTTTATTTTTAATTAATTTTTTATATGGAACAGGAGAAAGGTGCAAGAACACCCTTCCAGATTGCCTCTCACATTAGAAACGACTCTCAAACCGAGGCCAAGATTGACAAGGTAAGAAGAAAACACAGTAATTTCCCACCAAAACACAAAAAGCTCAGATATCCAATAAAGCAAGTCTGCCATTGTTAAAAAGGAAGAGGAAGATGACAGGAATCTTGTCAAACTCTACTCTCCTTTCTCTCCGGCACCAATTTAGCTGCCAATTCAAAATTTCTGCAGGTCGGTTGAAAAAAGGAGAATTGACATCTCGATGATACCATCTATCAAGGCTGGGCTTTGTGATGCTGTTTATTTATCGTGACACAATCCAGAGGTACGAAAAAGGTCAGCTCAAAATCTATTCTTTTAAACCGATTAGTTGCGTGAGACGGGAAAAAAGAAATCTACTAGCAGAAGGGAATTATCAAGGTGAGGTACGTTAATGGCTGCACTCCCCTTAATCAAACTGTAATAAGTGCGTTACAGCAGGGGTACACGAATCCTGGTTTGCCGACAGGCACTGGGTCGTGGCATGTCAGAAACCGGTCCGTGAAAACAAGTAAAGCCGATCCTTGGGATGCAGGCAGCAAGTGAAACTACACCCCCTCTGGTCCACAGAAAAAACTTCTTTCCGTGAACCGATCCGGCCCGGTACGGCTGTATCGGGAGCAGCCGGGAGCAGCAGCCTCTGTACCGGTACGGTGGCTTATTTGGCCCTCCCGCCTGCCCGCGTTCCATTCCTGTTTTTAAAGCAACCGGCCAATTGCACAAGCGCGCACAGCATGTGGCCCCCAGTGCGACCTCCGACAAGAAACTGGGTGTCGCAGGGGTGGTGAAGCGTACCAGGAAGCCCAGCCCTGTGCGCAGCGTACCGGTAGCGACGGGGAGAGGAACCCACCACTGCTTGTTAGGTCCACATGTCAAAATCCCAATTAAATTGATTTATTGCTAAAAATTGATTTATGCACAAGAATCTTCTCAACTAGCACTTGCTTGGTTTTAGATAAGGGTCAGTAGAATTCAAGGGACGTTGGAGTGAATGCGCTTCTGGCTACCTGGGATTTTAGTGATGGCGAACCTGTGGCATGCAGAGCTCAGCTCTATTGCGCGCATCTCCCGCCAGCCAGCTGGTTTTCGCACATGCGCGGGGAGGCAGCGTAGGCCCCCTGTGGCCTGTTATATTGCTCCCAGGAGCCTGCACGGAGGCGTACTAGGCCCAAACTGGGGCGCAAGAGGGTGTGGCACGACCCTCCCCAATGGCCTGTTATTGCTCCGAGGAAGCTGCAGCCAGGCGTATTAGGCCCAAAATGGGACATGAAGGGTACGGCCAGCCCCCCCTTTCATGGCTCGTTTTTGCTCCCAGGAGGCTGTAGGAAGGCGTACTAGGCCCAAAACAGAGCATGGGGAGGTCGTGTGCACATGCATGGGGGGGCATGTGCGCTTGTGTGGGGGCGCTGCACATGCACTGCATTATGGCTGCAGGTGCGTGCGTGCTATGAAGTGCACACATGCTTTCGGCATGCAACGACAAAAAGGTTAGCCATCATTGTTTAGGCTGCTGGTTCCTCTTTTCATGCCACTCTCTGTTCTGCACACGCCTCCTCCTGCCACCTTGGAAGGGCCGGAAGAAGATATAGAGACACAGTTCAGATAAGGGAGGATCGAGCGAAGGCCAGGAAAGTAACTTGAGAAAACGTCACAGGCTAGCCACTCCCTAATTCACGCCAAAGTAAAGTGAGAGGGGGAAGCGCATTCCGACTGCCAGACTGAAAGGTTCTATATGGTTCAGATTTCCCATCTGCCGCCGTGATCTTCTCAAACAACAGAAGAGAAGAGCAAACAGTTGTGAAATTGGGACTTCTGTGTAGAGTAAATATTGCTCTTATTACTATTCTTTAATATTTAGAGTCATCTCCTGCCAAAGCTTCACTCTAAGTGAGATGAGAATGACACTGGAGAATAGATTGACACCCACCCACCCCTCTTCTCTGTGGCAACCCCTGAGATATTGTAAATGCTCCAACACTGGATGTTTTTAAGAAGAGATGGGATAACAATTTGTTTGAAGTGGTGTAGGGTTTCCTGCCTAAGTATGGAGATGGACTAGAAGACCTCCAAGGTCCCTTCCAACAATGTTATTCTATTCTATTCTATTCCACTCTACTCTATTCTACTCTACTCTAGTCTACTTCTATTCTATTCTACTCTACTCTACTCTAATCTAATCTAATCTAATCTAATCTAATCTAATCTAATCTAATCTAATCTACACTACTCCTATTCTATTCTACTCTACTTTTATTCTATTCTATTCTACTCTTATTACTCTAATCTACCCTACTCCTATTCTACTCTACTCTACTCAACTTCTACTCTACTCTACTCTACTCTACACTACTCTACACTACTCTACATTCTATTCTATTCTATTCTGCTTCTACTTCTACTTCTACTTCTACTTCTACTTCTACTCTACTTCTATTCTATTCTATTCTATTCTATTCTATTCTATTCTATTAAAACAGTGCTATCATGTCACAGATTAACACCAAACAATCTAGCAGAAAACAGCAAAACTTAATCAAGGAGAAAATCACACCCCGCCAACACAGGCCCGGCAAATAACTGTATATAAATAGGGAGCAAATCCCACCTTCGTTAGCACTGATGATGTTACCTGGTTCTGTAATGAAATGTCTCCAAGCAAACAACAAACCTCAAGGAGCACAAAAGACTCTAGGAGCTCCAAAAGCGATGTGTATGTATGTATGTATGTATGTATGTATGTATGTATGTATGTATGTATGTATGTATGTATGTATGTATGTGTATATATATTAAGTATTTCCAGTGCTGAGAAAAATCTGCTTTCCTTGGTCGTAAGAAAAGTCCAAATAAAGTAGATCTGGTTCTGTGCCTACATTTCATTGCAGTTGCATCAAACTACAATTGTGTTCTCCGCGACAATTATTTCGAGAACCAAACAAACTGCCCTGCAGATAATTTTTGGTGGGCTGCTGTCCGTGTACCATTAATCACGCAAGGATGAGAATGCCGGTTTCTTTTCTCTTCGCATTCCAATTAACCTTTGCCAAACACTAATATGAGTCGAATTGCTCCGTGTCACAATTAGCAAAGGCAAAACCCTTTAGTTACGCTGAAATATTTACATGCCACCCTGCTGGTAGCCATATCCTCTCAACGTGCCACATTACGACCGCCATAAAACCAGGGCTTTCCTTGTGCAAAATTCCAGGGAAGGGTTTTAGCAGAGCAGCTGTCAAAATAGATGTAATTTTATAGCATCTACATATACTTTTTTTTTTAAATGATAATAGTTTGGGGGAAAGACCTATATGGAGAACTGCCTTATATCACAACTAACCTTTAATCCATTTGGCCCAGTTCTAACCACAACCCTACAAAATAGATCAGACAAGGAAACCAGTGACCTATAGGTTAGCACTACACATTGCCCATGCCTTACCAACATTTGTTGGTAGGGTAAAGTTAAAACAGGACTGAAAAAAGGGGTTTCTGAACCATCTTCTCAACTGTGAAAGAGCAGTCTGCTAGTATTTGATTCAGATAGATTTTCTCAGGGGTGAAGGGAGGGAGGGTGAGAGAGAAATGCTATTCTAGAAGAATCAGATAAAATAAGGAAAGAAAAGGTATTTCAAAGTGAATTGAATTGAGCTTATGGTTTATTCAGTTGGGGAGGGAGGGAGAAGGAAGGAAGGAAGGAAGGAAGGAAGGAAGGAAGGAAGGAAGGAAGGAAGGAAGAAGGAAGGAAGGAAGGAAAAAAGAGACAGAGGGAGAGAGGAAAAAAGAGAGAGGGAGGAAAGATGGAAGGAAGGAAGAGACAGAGTGAGGGAGGGAGGGAGGAAGATGAAGGAAGGGAGGGACGAGGAAGAAAAAAGAGATGGTGGGAGGGAGGGAGAGAGAGGGGGGATGAAGAAAGGGAAGAAAAAAGAGAGAGGGAGTAAGAGGAAGGAAATGGAGTGAGGGAGAGAGGGAGGGACAAAGAAAGGAAGGAAGGAAGGAAAAAGGAGATGGAGGAAGGGGGAGAGAGGAAGAAGGAAGGAAGGAAGAAAAAAGAAAGAGGGTGGGAGGGAGGAAGAGGAAGGAAATGGAGGGGGGCAGAAAGGGAGGGAGGAAAGGAGAGAGTGAGGGATGAAGGGAGGAAGGGAGGGAGGGAGGGAGGGAGGACTTTCTGCAGTAGGGAAGGCAAAGCTAATTAGCTCCATAGTACCCATCAGCCACATGAAAATATGAGGGTTGTCAGGGGAGAAGGTCAGTTCTGTTTCCACTCTCCAGGGTCCCATTAGCAGAAACAAAAGAATCCAAACCGTCCCCCGAGGGGCTGAGAATCAGAATTTATTTAGACCTCTGATACACCTGCTATTTTAGCTTTTCAGACTTTCTCTCCACCTCTGTTTTCTTATTTTCACCCGTGTGAGTTTTACTCTCCCCTGCTTTTAATTGATTGCCGCCTTCAATTGATTGTTAGCATGCTTTTTTTATTGTTGCTTTCTGTTTGATTTATGGCGAGTTCACTTGTCTCTTTATTAAATGTCTCCCAGAGAACTATTAACTATAGCACAAATTAATAAGAAATAAAATTAGGAAAGGTAGCTACAATGAAAGATGGACAAGTTGGGTTTTTTTTAATATATACGTATATATAATAGCTCCATTCAACTGGAAATTCTTCAGCCAGAAAGTAATTTATCTCTGTGTGTGTGTTTCTATCTATCTATCTATCTATCTATCTATCTATCTATCTATCTATCTATCTATCTATCTATCTATCTATCATCCATCTATCTATCTATCTATCCATCCATCCATCCATCCATCCATCCATCCATCCATCTATCTATCCATGTCTTTCTCTTTCTGTCTCTGTCTCTCTGTCTCTCTCTTTCTGTACCTCTATTGTGTTTGTGTGTGTCTCTCTCTCTCTTTCTCTCTCCATCTCTGTCTCTCTCTTTATCTATCTCTGTCTCTGTCTCTCTCTTTCTCTCTCCGTCTGTCTCTCTTTATCTCTCTGTCTCTCTCTTTATCTCTTTCTTTCTCTGTCTCTCTCTCTGTCTCTCTCTTTATTTCTCTCTCTCTGTGTCTCTCTCTTTATCTCTCTCTCTCTCTCTCTCTCTCTCTGACTCTCTCTTTATTTCTCTGTCTCTCTTTCTGTTTCTCTCTCCATCTCTATCTCTCTCTGTATCTGTCTCTCTCTTTCTCTCTCCGTCTCTGTCTCTCTTTATCTCTCTGTCTCTCTCTTTCTCTCTTTATTTCTCTGTCTCTCTGTGTTTCTCTCTCCATCTCTCTCTCTCTCCGTCTCTGTCTCTCTCTCTCTCTGACTCTCTCTTTATTTCTCTCTCTGTTTTTCTCTGTGTGTGTGTGTGTCTTTCTCTCTTTCTTTCTCTCTTTCTCTATCTCTATCTTTGTGTCTCTCTGTCTCTCTCTCTCTCTCTCTCACACACACAAAAAAAATTACCAAAAAAACCATAAAAGTGATACCTTCCAAGAGTCTGGATTTAAGCTTGGACAAACCCAAGGATGTAACTGATATTGCGAACAAAGGACAAATCCTGTTAATGGCAAGGGATCTACATATAGTCCTCGACGTACGACCACAATTGAGCCCAGAATTTCTGTTGCTAAGTGAGTTTTGCCCCATTTTGCGACCTTTCTTGCCTCCGTGGTTACAGTAAGTGAATTGCTGCAGTTGATAAGTTAGGAACACGGTCGTTAAGTGAATCTGGCTTCCCCATGGACTTTGCTTGTCAGATGGTCGCAAAAGGGGATCATGTGACCCCGGGGCACTGCGACCATCATAAATGTGAGTCAGTTGCCAAGCCTCTGAATTTTAATCACGTGACAATGGGGGATGCTACAACGGTCGTAAGTGTGAAAAACGATCCTAAGTCACTTTTTTCGGTGCCGTTGTGACTTCAAATGGTCACTAAATGAATGGTCGTAAATCGAGGACCACCTGTAGAAGGATTCCCCTTCCATATATTCTTCTTTATTGAAATAGCTGCCAGATGTTACATGAGGAAGTTACAATGCCTCCTGCCTCCCCCAAAAACCTGACTGATGACTATGTCTCACATTTACGACCATTGCAGTCACGTATTCACAATCGGTTGCCACATCTCTGGATGGTGGGATTGTTGTTTGCAATCTTCCTGAGGGGGGGGGGCTTCAGAGATGCAAATTCAATGGGGAGGGGGGAGACGCCAGACTCGCTTAATGAAACCAGACGATTCACCTAATGGGTGTGGAAAGAAATGTTGTCAAACGGAGAGCCTTGCTTAGCAACGGAATTTGGGTGCTCAATTGTGGTCATAAGTCAAGGACTACCTATAAAGGAGTATTAAGTTCTAGGCTATGGAATGAATGTGAAAACCTGGTCTCAACTGTTCGAATAGTAACCCCAAAATAAGGAAACATTCTCACGGGAGATTTGAACTCCCAACAGTAAACACTTTATTGGATACATCATTTTGGTACTGAAGAAACAAAACCAGCTCTGTTTTCCTGCATGAATACTGGCCTAGTTAAACAACGGCTTCCCCATCTCCCCACCCCTGGGTGATCCCATTATCCAATAATGAAACAAGTGTTTGTTATGGGAACAGTCCGTCTCTTTCTCCAGCACCTGCAGGGGTGACCTTGATGGTTTCCAGGCTCTCCGCATGGATTCTCGGCATTCCGTTTTCTCCTTCCCTCCCTCTAATTCATTGGCAAATTGAAAAGCATTAAGGTTTGAAAGAAGCCAAGGGATCCAATTTCGACACCTGGTTTGATATTCAGAACTGCACGTCAAAACGCCTGCACTCAAAACACGTTCAAAACTTCAAAAATCCTGCAGTTGTGGTTGTGTATCCCTCTAAAAACCCCAAGACCATCGCGTAGAAATCCCAACTTGGGTAAATGCAATAATCTGAGATGAAGAATGCGCCTCTCTCAAACACAATTTTACTTTCATTTTAATAGCGCTTGATATAATAAAGTTGTAATAGCTTTTTAATGCTTCCTTGTATAATTTAAGGCTGGAGAGAACCGGATAATTGTTAAAGAGGGTGACTTAAGAAGGCAGAGCAATGAGAAGATCTTGTTAAATGTACATTCAAATTAAAAAGGTGGCAGCTTTTATTACGAGCAGGCTCATAATTCCCTTTTCCTTTCCCGGATTTTAACAGAAAGTCAATTGAAATGGACTTTATTTGCATATATTATGAGCTGTATGTTACCGAAGCCCCGGAGGATCATAAAAAATATTGGAAAGGGAAAACGTGAGATACAAAATTGTTGGTATTAAAGAAGCAAAAAGAAAAAAGGAATTGCACCCTAATTTAATTGCTGGTTTTCTACCCCAGGGGTTACTTTAGTGTAAAAAAAAAAACCCCAAACCCTGGCTGGAATTTCTGTTTTCTTTAATTCGTATATATACTACCTGTACATCTATGTTTCTATGTACCTGTTGATAATATTTAGCATAACTTTGGCTTGTCGGGAGCAGCTAACATATGTCTGTTGGAGTAAGAATAAGAATTCTTGAAATAAGGAGGAATAATGTCACAGGAGACAGATTTTCAAACTTGTTCAGTCAGTTTTGAAAAGTTATTGCATCAGGTAGAACGTTGCTACTCAAAGAGAGAAGCAACCTGGAATTAAGGAGAAACTTCCTAACAGTGAGAACAATTGACCCGTGGAACAGTTTGCTACCAGAGGTTGTGGGTGCCCCATCACTGGAGGCTTTCAAGAAGAGACTGGACAGTCAGGTGTCTGAAATGGTAGAGGGTCTCCTGCTTGACCAGGGGGTTGGACTAAAAACCCTCCAAGGTCCCTTCCATGGGGCAGAAGAACAGCTGGAGCCTGTTCCTGATGTGCACAGGTGCAGAGCTGCCAGGAGAAGGGAGCAGCTAAGGAACGAGGGTGGACTTGGGAGTAAAGGCACAGGTGGACGGTGAATGGCCCCTCCCAGAGGAAATAAAAGAGGAGCGAAAGGGGAGTGGAGTTTGCAGGAGACAATCAGTTCAGTTCATTAGGGTGAAGTTCTGTTCCTGACTTCTTGCCAAGGAACTGCTGCTACAGCTTGGAGTTTGGAAGATATCGGCCCGGCAGCTCTCCAAGCCTGATAAAGGTCTGTGGTTGTGAAATCTCTTGAAAGACTTTGCTGGAGAGGAATTCCCTTTAATCTAAATAAAAGAGGTTTAATTGGGACGAGGAGTCGGCTTCATGATCTCGGGAAGCCTAGATCAGAATAGTAACTTTGAACATTGTTCACTAAATGAACTGTTGTAAGCTAGAAGTGACGATTTCCAGACCTGGCTTGCAAAGCTCCATATCAACTCTAGGGGGCAGCAAGGAGGTTCAATGACTGGAGTTTTATAGCCCTCCTATTTGACGAGGTGGTTTTCCCTAGAAAAATGCAACGAACCAGCTTCACCAAATTTGCTTCTGCATTTTGATCTTGAAAACAATTAGAAGTGGGATAGCTTCTAAAGAGGTGCTATTTCATTATTATTATTATTATTATTATTATTATTATTAGAGCCATTGAAACCCCGCTAGAAAGAAAACGCAAGCAGCATTATCCTTTTCGAGACTAATGGAGCTTTTCTGTTTGGTTCCCTATCAACACCGTCTTATTAAAAACAAAATGCACCACGGCCCCAAATTAATTAGCATCTTGCAGGTGCTTTAACAAACTCTCGACGAAGAAGCGGCATTGTTCAAGAGAAAGGGGCGATTTCCTGCCCCCGTTTTCCTAAAGCCTTCCAAAGACCTCTTCACACCACGGTAAGACTCTAATTATTTTTTTACCTAGCTTTTTTTTTTTTACTCTCCATTCCAGACGGAGCTGCAGATTGAAATAAGACTATTTCAAGTTGGTGAGACCAGGTTCCTAGAAGGCTCTGTGGCTCAGAAGGGAGGACTGCGAAAGATTAAAAAGGGAAGGTGTGTGTTTACAAGCTGATGGGCTTTAAAAGCTTTCTGGGTTTAAACCTTTAATCAGTGAGATTGCCCAATTAAAGTGAAATAATTATTGTATGTCTGAAATGGCATAGGTTCTGTCTGTGTGTGTGTGTAGAGAAGAGAACGTAGAACAGAACAGAATAGAATAGAGCAGAATATAACAGAGAAAGAATGGAATAGAATGGAATGGAATGGAATGTAGAGTAGTGTAGTGTAGTGTAGTGTAGAGTAGAGTAGAGCAGAATGTAGAGTAGTATAGTGTAGTGTAGAGTCGAGTAGAGTAGAATGGAATGTAGAGTAGTGTAGAGTAGAGTAGAGTAGAATAGAATAGAATGTAGTGTAGAGTAGAATAGAACAGAATAGAATGTAGTGTAGAGTAGAATAGAATAGAATAGAATAGAATGTAGAGTAGTGTAGAGTAGTGTAGAGTAGAGTAGAGTAGAACAGAATAGAATGTAGTGTAGAGTAGAGTAGATTAGAGTCGAGTAGAGTAGAATAGAATGTAGAGTAGTGTAGAGTAGAGTAGAGTAGAGTAGAGTAGAATAGAATGTAGAGTAGTGTAGTGTAGAGTAGAGTAGAATAGAATAGAATGTAGAGTAGAGTAGAGTAGATTAGAGTAGAGTAGAGTAGAATAGAATAGAATGTAGAGTAGAGTAGATTAGAGTCGAGTAGAGTAGAATAGAATGTAGAGTAGTGTAGAGTAGAGTAGAGTAGAGTAGAATAGAATAGAATGTAGAGTAGAGTAGAGTAGATTAGAGTCGAGTAGAGTAGAATAGAATGTAGAGTAGTGTAGAGTAGAGTAGAGTAGAGTAGAATAGAATGTAGTGTAGTGTAGAGTAGAGTAGTGTAGAGTAGAGTAGAATAGAATAGAATGTAGAGTAGAGTAGAGTAGAGTAGATTAGAGTAGAGTAGAATAGAATAGAATGTAGAGTAGTGTAGAGTAGAGTAGAGTAGAATAGAATAGAATGTAGTGTAGAGTAGAGTAGAATAGAATAGAATAGAATGTAGAGTAGTGTAGAGTAGTGTAGAGTAGAGTAGAGTAGAACAGAATAGAATGTAGTGTAGAGTAGAGTAGATTAGAGTCGAGTAGAGTAGAATAGAATGTAGAGTAGAGTAGAGTAGAGTAGATTAGAGTCGAGTAGAGTAGAATAGAATGTAGAGTAGTGTAGGTAGAGTAGAGTAGAGTAGATAGAATAGAATGTAGAGTAGAGTAGAGTAGATTAGAGTAGAGTAGAATAGAATAGAATGTAGAGTAGAGTAGAGTAGATTAGAGTCGAGTAGAGTAGAATAGAATGTAGAGTAGTGTAGAGTAGAGTAGAGTAGAGTAGAATAGAATAGAATGTAGAGTAGAGTAGAGTAGAGTAGATTAGAGTCGAGTAGAGTAGAATAGAATGTAGAGTAGTGTAGAGTAGAGTAGAGTAGAATAGAATAGAATGTAGAGTAGAGTAGAGTAGAGTAGATTAGAGTCGAGTAGAGTAGAATAGAATGTAGAGTAGTGTAGAGTAGAGTAGAGTAGAGTAGAATAGAATAGAATGTAGTGTAGAGTAGAGTAGAGTAGATTAGAGTAGAGTAGAGTAGAATAGAATGTAGAGTAGTGAGTAGAGTAGAGTAGAGTAGAGTAGAATAGAATAGAATGTAGAGTAGTGTAGAGTAGAGTAGAGTAGATGTAGAGTAGAGTAGAATAGAATAGAATGTAGAGTAGTGTAGAGTAGTGTAGAGTAGAGTAGAGTAGAACAGAATAGAATGTAGTGTAGAGTAGAGTAGATTAGAGTAGAGTAGAGTAGAATAGAATGTAGTGTAGAGTAGAGTAGAGTAGAGTAGATTAGAGTCGAGTAGAGTAGAATAGAATGTAGAGTAGTGTAGTGTAGAGTAGAGTAGAGTAGAATAGAATAGAATGTAGAGTAGAGTAGAGTAGAGTAGATTAGAGTAGAGTAGAATAGAATAGAATGTAGAGTAGAGTAGAGTAGATTAGAGTCGAGTAGAGTAGAATAGAATGTAGAGTAGTGTAGTGTAGAGTAGAGTAGAGTAGAATAGAATAGAATGTAGAGTAGAGTAGAGTAGATTAGAGTAGAGTAGAATAGAATAGAATGTAGAGTAGAGTAGATTAGAGTCGAGTAGAGTAGAATAGAATGTAGAGTAGTGTAGAGTAGAGTAGAGTAGAATAGAATAGAATGTAGAGTAGAGTAGAGTAGAGTAGATTAGAGTAGAGTAGAATAGAATAGAATGTAGAGTAGAGTAGAGTAGATTAGAGTCGAGTAGAGTAGAATAGAATGTAGAGTAGTGTAGTGTAGAGTAGAGTAGAGTAGAATAGAATAGAATGTAGAGTAGAGTAGAGTAGATTAGAGTAGAGTAGAATAGAATAGAATGTAGAGTAGAGTAGATTAGAGTCGAGTAGAGTAGAATAGAATGTAGAGTAGTGTAGAGTAGAGTAGAGTAGAGTAGAATAGAATAGAATGTAGAGTAGAGTAGAGTAGAGTAGATTAGAGTAGAGTAGAATAGAATAGAATGTAGAGTAGAGTAGAGTAGAGTAGATTAGAGTAGAGTAGAATAGAATAGAATGTAGAGTAGTGTAGAGTAGAGTAGAGTAGAGTAGAGTAGAATAGACTGTAGTGTAGAGTAGAGTAGAGTAGAATAGAATAGAATAGAATAGAATAGAATAGAATGTAGAGTAGAGTAGAGTGGAGTGGAGTGGAGTGGAGTGAGTGGAGTGGAGTGGAGTGGAATCGAATCGAATCAAATCGAATCAGAACAAATCGAACAGAACAGAACAGAACAGAACAGAACAGAACGAGCAGGGCAGGGCAGGGCAGAATTCTTTATTGACCAAGTATGATTGTACTTGGTCAATAAAGGAACACAAGGAATTTTAGGAAATAGGGTGTGGGGGGGGAATCACACCTGGGAAAATCAGTAAAATAAAAACATGAGCTCACCGCAAATTCATCCTGCCATTGATGTTCCTTCTGGAATTTTTCTGCTGCTTCAGCAAGACGCTATAAAGAAAAGAGGAGAAAAGAAACAACGTGTTAAAACCCTTCGTCACCCTCCTGCAGACACGATAATCATGGATAATAAGGCAAGTGACATTTTCTAATCTTAACATAGTTGGGTGGCTAATCCCAGGATCCCCACAGGAAACAGATGTAATATGTAAGCTAATATTACCATGCATTCATCAAAATCATTAGCCACAGTTCTTTAGAATACAAGCTATTTGAATGTCACTCCTGAAAGGGCCCATGAAAGTTAAAATGTAATTTCATAGTGCATGAAGACGTGAGAAACAAATGCATTGGATTCGGGTTTTGTTACAAACAGATTTAAATCACATTTCCTGAACACATAATTTTCCTTCCATTTTTTGTTTGCTCTTGTCTAATATTTGCTATCTATTTCTCCATAACGGCGTAACAAATAAAGCAGCAAAGAGAAAATAATCATAGAGCAGGGGAAATTTCCAGTAAGAATAAAATTATCATATACAGGTAGCCTTCAATTTAGGACCACAATTGACCCCCAAATTTCTGTTGGTAAGTGGGACAGTAGTTAAGTGAGTTTTGTTTGGGCACTATCTAATAAAATGAAATTCAATGGTGAAGAGAGTAAGGTTCTACCTTTAGGCAAGAAAAATGAAATGCACAAGTACAGTATAGGTAGTACTTTGCTCAATAGTAGTAACTGTGAGAGGGATCTTGGAGTTCTAGTGGACAACCATTTAAATAGGAGCCAGCCGTGGGCAGCAGCTGCCAAAAAAGCCAACACAGTTCTAGGCTGCATCAACAGAGGGATAGAATCAAGATCACGTGAGGGGTTAATACCACTTTATTATGCCTTGGTAAGGCCACACCTGGAATTCTGCATCCAGTTTTGGTCACCACGGTGTAAAAAAGATGTGGAGACTCTGGAAAGAGTGCAGAGAAGAGCAACAAAGAGGATTAGGGGACTGGAGACTAAAATATATAAAGAACGGTTGCAGGAACTGGGTATGTCTAGTTTAATGAAAAGGATTAGGGGAGACATGATAGCATTGTTCCAATATCTCAGGGGTTGCCACAAAGAAGATGGAGTCAAACTATTCTCCAAGGCACCTGAGGGCAGGACAAGAAGCAATGGGTGGAAACTAATCAAGGAGAAGCAACCTAGAACTGAGGAGAAAGTTCCTGACAGCTAGAACAATTAATCAGTGTAACAGCTTTTCTGCTCATTCACCTCCAGCAAAGTCTTTCAAGGGAGGATTTACAGTCACAGACCTTATCTGGCTTGGAGAGCTGCCTTTCCCTCCACCCCCAAAGGTAAATGGAGTTTCTTGGTTTATTTTTCCTGGAAAACATTTCGCTTTTATTCCCTCTCTCAATCTCCTTCCTGTTGGCCCAGTGGTTAAAGTGCCTTCCTTCCTTCGTCTTCCTTCCTTCCTTCCTTCCTTCCTTCCTTCCTTCCTTCCTTCCTTCCTTCTTCCTTCTTCCTTCCTTCCTAGGAGATCCTATACCATTCTTGACAAATAGCTGTCTTCTTGTTAATGGCCACCATTCAGCACAACACAACACCACAAAACAGTGATATCGCTATCAACTATAAATTTAGACCTTATTTTACCATGTGATGTATGGTTTTTATTTCCTGTGTGCACTAAGTTGTGAGTGGCTGAGAGCCTTGGTTAGATTTAGCAGCATAGGCACTGTAGTAAATAAAAACAAATAAATACTCCTTCCATATTCCAATAAGTAATGCTTCACACAAAGGAGTCATTAGAAAATGCAAATATAATTTCTACTTTTCGCTTTCTGAAGGTGCGCGCACATATTTAATAGAGAAGAGAATCAATGTTCCTTCGGCCATCTATAATTCAGCGAGCCAGCACTTCTTAATGTGGAAACAATTATCTTTTGGAAATGCTGCCTCTGCCTTTAAGGAGAAATTTCCTGACAGTCAGAACAATGAATCAGTGGAACAGCTTGCCTCCAGAAGTTGTGAATACCCCAACACTGGAAGTCTTGAAGAAGAGGTTGGAGAACCATTGGTCTGAAATGGTATATGGCAATGAGGGCTAACCTTTGTCCTTGTCTGAAACGGTATAGGGTTTCCTGCCTGCAGGGGTTGGATAGAAGACTCCAGGTCCTTCCACTCATATTGTATGTATGCATGTATTGCATTGATTGCATTGTATGCATTGTATGCATTGTATGCATGTATTGCATGATGCATGTATGCATGTGTGCAAAGTGTATGTGTACATGTGGCAATGCATGTGTGACACCCCTCCTGTGTGCCACTCTCCCCCTGGGCGTGCGCACTCTCCCACCATGCTCCTACCATGCATAAATGCGACACACCACCCACACACACACACACACACACAATCACTGTGGCCCATCTTGGGTCTAGCAGGCCTCCCTGAAGCCTCCTGGGACTAAATTCGGGGTACAGGGAGGCGCACCACAGCCCTCCATGCTCCCCCCACCCCGCCGTATGCATGCATGTCTCTCGCATGTACGGCAGAGATCCAAGAAATCAGCTGGCTGGCAGGAGGCGGTGGAGCTGAGCTGGCCGACGCCTCTGCATGCGACCTGTGGCAGACGTGAGATAGGTTCGGGATCACGGGTATAGAGCTTGTTGCCTGAGCAGAGGGTTGGGCTAGAAGACCTCCAAGGTCCCTTCCAACTGTGTTATTTTGTGAAATCAGTTCTGGTCTTCAAATGCACAAAGAGAAATGCTGTATTTTTCAGAGTATAAGACGCACCAACATTTTGAAGAGGCAAATTTTTAAAAAAAGTTTTTGCACTCTGCAGACCTCCCAAAAACGGCCCGTTTTTTGTGAAAACGGGCCTGTTTTTCTATCAAAAAAGGCCGTGCATAGCCTTTAGGAGGCCTATAGACTGCTTCTGGAGGCTGGGGGGGGGAAGCAAGCAAAAAACAGCCCGTTTTTCGCTCATTTCTGCCTTCCCCAGCCCCCAGGAGCACTCCGGAAGCCTCCTAAAGGCTCTGCATGGCCATTTTTGCAAAGTGGTGGGGGGGGGAGGCCAAAAATGCTATATTCAGTGTATAAGACGCACCCAGATTTTCACCCTCTTTTTTGAGAGAAAAGGGTGCATCTTATACTCCAAAAAATATGGTAGGTGGTGAGAATCCAGGGTGGGCTTTGTCTGAATGAAGAAATTTTTCTACCTCTTGATAAATAGAAAAATCAACTGCGGAATGGGAAGGACACTACGAGAAAGACGCTTGTAAGTTAATAGCCTTCTGAACTTTTGGCGAACCGTCTAAACTTTTCTTGCTGACTTTGGAGAGGGAGATGCAAGTTGAAGAGGGGAAAAAGGAGGAATGGGGGGGAGAGAAGGGGAAGGATAGTCACATCAACTGTCAGCCTGGAAACTGGCTAGCCATTCAAAGCTTGGCCTGCGTGTCCCAAGAGATGTGACTGATTCTACGAAAAGGTTTTCGTGCCACTGTCACCGACAGAGAGAAAGAAAGAACGAAAAAGAAAAACCGCGGAGGAATTTTATCTGATCTTCAGCTCCCAAGAAGGTTGATGCGGCCTTCAAACCTTTGCAAAATTTTCGGTCCCGTCTTTATCTCTCCTTGACCAGCACATTGACAGCCAACGTGAGGTTGGAGGCATCTCACTGTCATGAACGAAGAGTCCTTTTGTCCTTTCTACAATGGCTTCCTTTTCAATGCATTGAAAGGGGTCTCCTTGAGGACGCCTCGTGGCAGCCTGGGTTCCATTTACATGAGGTGAAGAGAGAATTCCATCTGTCAAAAATCTCCCGGCACCTAAACTTTTTTATTAAAAGTCACCAGCTTCTTTGAACAAAGGGACATGTCATCCGATGAAGGGATAGGTCACAAAAGCCTATATATATATATGATTTTAAAAAGCTTATAGAAGCTCACAGAAGCTGACAACTTTTAATACAAAGTTAGAGTTTCTACACAAACTGGTTTGCTTTGCGCACATACTTTGTTCTGAGCAAGGCTTCCCAAGAGCCTGAAGCAAACTCCTGGTCCCGAGAAAAACCCTCTTTTATTCATTGACTGTGAATTCTGCTCCTTCACATCCAGCAAAGTCTTTCAAGGGAGGATTACGGTCACAGACCTTCTCTGGCTTGGAGAGCTGCCAGACCGACATCTGCAGAGTCATGAACCAATGAAGCGAACTAATGGTCTCCTGCAAACTCCACTCCCCTTTCGCTCCTCTTTTATTTCCTCTGGGAGGGGCCCTTCATCATCCACCTGTGGCCTTACTCCCAAGTCGACCCTTGTTCTTTAGCTGTTCCCTTCGTCTGGCAACTCTGCACATGCGCACACTGGGAACAGGCTCCAGCTGTTCTTCTGCCCCACTGATGTCTGACTCTGAAGGCAGCTGATAACTGGCATACGGCTCTGGTCCCCTCTCTGCCTCCCACACAGAGCCCTCATCAGAGCCTTCCCCAGACTCCAGGACTGGCCCCAGTTCCTCCCCAACCCTCCGAATCTGCTGCCAGCTCTGATGGCTGCTGGCAGGCTACAACTCCATGTTCCTCTTCATGGCATCCAGTAAGTAACAAAAGCCAATTCTTTACTCCTGATTAATTCCTACTGACAAGTCTTAGTGCAAGCGTCAATTAAAATGAAGTAGAATCCTAAATCCTGGAGCATTAAAATGTCCCGTAAAGCGATTCTCTTTTTCCATCCCATAGAATGAGATCATTAGAAAGCCATCATACATACATGAAGCAAACATCATACGGTACACTACCGGCCCTGGGAGTTGCCTCGGTGAGTTTGGAATCCTGTTTCCCAGCGAAATTAGATTAGCGCCATAAAATGCTTTACGTTCGACATAGCATGGGGTGAGCCAAATTGGATCTAAGAGCGGCTCTCCGAAGGACATTTTTTGCTTAACTAATCAAGTTGCCTTTGCTGAAGTGCTAAAGGAAGACAGCTCACCCTGCCTAGATGTTGTCGGTTCGTTTTGTTTGTTTTATTTTTATATTTGGCACTGTAAAAATGAAAAACATTTCACGGTATGTTTATCTGTTTATTTTTACGTTTCCTGGAAAGCCTTAAATGTATGTCTCCCGAAAGAAAGGGGAAAAGGGAAGGATGGATGGAAGAAAGAAGAAAAGAAGGGAAAAAGGATGGAAGGAAGGAATGAAAGGAAGAAAGGAAGGAAGACAATAAGAAAAGGAAAAAAGGGAGGGAGGGAGACATTTTTTCCTTTTCTTATTGTCTTTCTTCCTTTCTTCCTTTCATTCCTTCCTTCCATCCCTTTTCCCTTCTTTTCTTCTTTCTTCCATCCATCCTTCCCTTTTCCCCTTTCTTTCTTTTCTTCTTTCTCCTTTTCCTTCCTTCCCACCTATCTACCTTCCTTCCTGTGTTTCCCTTCCTTCCTTTTTCCCTTCTTACCTTCCTTCTTTCCCTTTTTCCTTCCTTCTTTTCCTTTTTCCTTCCCTTTTTCCCTTACCTCCCTTCCTTCTTTCCTTTTTCCTTCCTTCCTTTCTTTCCTCCCTTTTCCCCTTATCTTCCTTCCTTTCTTCCATCCATCCATCCTTCCTTCCCTTTTCCCCTTTCTTTCCTTTCTTCTTTCCCCCTTTCCTTCCTTCCTTCCTTCCTTGTTTCCCACCTACCTACCTACCTATCTTCCTGTGCTTCCCTTTCTTCCCTTTTTCCTTTCTTACCTTCCTTCTTTCCCTTTTTCCTTCCTTCCTTCTTTCCATTCTGCTCAACCAATTCAATTTCCAACTTATTTTAAAAAAAACATTGTACATTGTACCATTAAACATACTTAGGAACCCAGAAAGACAGCTCCGTATTTTCCTTCCACCCCCAGGAATTCCTCCAAACCAATCAACTAGGCCAGACACTCTCTCTCAGCCCTAGGAAAGAGACAATGGCCAAAGACTTTTGAAAACGTTGCCAAGAAAACTGCAGGGATTGTCCAGAATTGGACCTGACTAAATGGAAGGGGGGAAAACAACCCTACCAGTGCATACAATTATGCATCTGTCTCTTCTTAATATATTTGACTGAATACAATATTTATATGCAATTTATGAGCGAAATCTTCCTCTCGTGAGCCCACACTCTCTCTCTCTCCCCGAAAGGCTTGCATAGGCTTCTTGCAATATTTTATGCAACGCGATGCATGAATGTTTCATGGCAATTTTATCATATTACCACGGACAATTCTCCCCTCTAATACTCGAGGCAGAAAAGTTTCCTAACGGGAAAAAATGAAACAGAAGTTTATTTATATGCATGTTCAATTTTGAATGAGTAAGACACTACTTAGCACACGAAGCACTGGACAAGATCTCCCATGTTTTAATGAGGAAAGTGCTCTTTGTTTGCGGCCTGGCACGCTTTGTGTGAATACTGATGACTAATTCACAATGCACAACTAGGCATAACTACTCAGAACATAACCACCAGGTGCATCTGTATTGCATCGTAGCCTAAAAGGACATGCACATCTGTCTGTGGAGATTCTCAGCCATCCAGGTCAGGATTGTCCCAAAGACCCTTTCTCAAATGGCAAAGGAACTTCCCTGATTTTTCCTTGAAGACGTTTGGCTTCTCATCCAGGAAGCTTCTTCAGTTCTGAAGCAGGAAAAACCAAATCCAGTTGCCTTCTGAAAAAGCAAACGCATCTACTGTATATTTTAAGATGAGCAACTGTTATGGATTCATATGAATTCTCCCAGTCGAAGAGCAGTAAAGTGATTGACCAGATCAGATTGACCACTAGCAATTCTGTCTCATCTTCAGGAGACAATGAGCAGGTAAGACAATGAGTAGCCATGTTTACACAGGGTGACTATCCCAATAACTCAAACCACTAACTACGAAGGAGAGGTCCTTGTTGCTCTCTGAGCTTCGTTGTTTTCTTGCAGATGTTTCATTACCCAAACTACACAAAATCACTCTAGTAATGAAACATCTGCAAGAAAACAACCAAGCTCAGAGACCACCAAAGACCCCACAATTCAACCCTGTGGTACAAATATTGTCTCTTTATTGGTAATTGCAAAGGGTTGTACAAAACCGACCACTGCATCTTCTTGAGAAGAAAGAGGATTAGCAGCTCCCTTCGATGACTAAAGGGACACGGTAGCTCAGTGGCTAAGACACTGAGCTTGTCGATCAGAAAGGTCGGCAGTTTAGCCGTTCGAATCCCTAGCGCCGCGTAAAGGGGTGAGCTCCCATGACTTGTCCCAGCTTCTGCCAACCTAGCAGTTCAAAAATGCAAGTAGAAAAGTAGGAACCACCTTTGGTGGGAAGGTAACAGTGTTCCATGCGCCTTCGGTGTTGAATCATGCTGGCCACATGACCACGGAGACGTCTTCGGACAGCGCTGGCTCTTCGGCTTTGAAACGGAGATGAGCACCGCCCCCTAGAGTCGGGAATGACTAGCACAGATGTGCGAGGGGAACCTTTACCTTTACTCAATGACTCCACTTCCTGTTCTCATCACCTGGCAACCCGCTGGTCTAACTTCTTCATCCTCGTCCGTATAAGTCATCTTTTCAACAATGCAAATGCCATTTGCCGTTTTATCTTTTCAAGTTTGGTTTTGGGTCATCTTAAGTGGGTTATCTGCTAGCAGAGCCTACCTGTCCTCAATCTTACCTGGAGTCTCTTCCTGCTCCTCCCTCAAAAGTTACCCTGCCGAGAACATTACTCTCAGGACCACCGGAAGCTGTGAAGACCTCCCATTGCATCACGGGAACGATGGCTTGGGAGGGAGGGTCCCAGAAAGTTGACATGTTGGATTTCTTTTGGCGTTAAATTAGCAAGTGAATAAATAACACAATCATCTTTATTTTTTGCAATGAAGCAAGGATCTTCGAAGCATCTTCTTGGTGAGGAAGGTGGCATCATGATGGAGAAATGTCAGGCCACATCTTTCATAGGGGCAAGGTCCCCATGTTGTTGTTTATTTTATTTTTTGTTCCCTTCGGTTTCTCCCGGTGGCATTTTTGCATAAACAATCCCTTAACAACTTCTCTTTTTTGAAGCGTAACCTTATTACCATGATACTGGAGTAGAAAAGGCAGGAACTGGCTTGATTTCCAGGCCTGACATAATGAAGCCAGATCAGCCCTTTACTTAAAGATGAAATGATGAGGTTAAATTCCAATCCCGTTGCTAATGCCTTACTACACCTGCCTCTCTGACCAGCTCACTAATAAAGAGATCAGGACAATTTCCCCAGAGATTCACTGTGGCCTGACTAAGTTATAGGTCTGTAGCCAACTTAAGACTCTCAGGGTCAAATGTCAGAGCCAGAGAAGAATCCTTTCCTGTAGACCAGGGACGGCTAACCTCTTTGTCGCTGCGTGCCGAAAGTGTGTGTGTGTGTGCATGTGCGTGATAGTGCACCCGCATGCCCACACCCATGCTGCAATGCATGCGCCCCCTGTGTGCCCTGCCCCCCCCACATCTGTGCATGATCCCCCATGTGTGTCCTGATCCTGCGCATGCCCGTGCACTCCCCGTGCTCCCCGCCCCCCATGCTCTGTGCCCTGCCCCCCTTAGATTCTGTTCTGTTCTGTTCTGTTCCATTCTGTTCCCTTCCACTCCACTCCCTGTTCTGTTCTATTCTATTCTGTTCTGTTCTGTTCCGTTCCATTCCCCTCCCCTCCCCTGTTCTGTTCTATTCTGTTCCCTTCCCTTCTACTCCACTCCCTGTTGTTCTGTTCTGTTCTGTTCTGTTCTATTCTGTTCTATTCTATTCCCTTCCCTTCCACTCCACTCCACTCCCTGTTCTATTCTATTCTATTCTATTCTATTCTATTCTATTCCATTCCATTCCATTCCATTCCACTCCACTCCCTCCCTGTTCTATTCTGTTCTGCTCTGCTCCATTCCATTCCCTAGTCTAGTCTAGTCTTATTCTATTCATGGGAGGATCCAAGGCTAACAACAGTTCAACTCTAGCCCTTCCTCCCCCTTTTCCTTTCTTCCTTCTTTCTCAAGCCTTCCTCCCAGTGGTTCAAAGGACTTTTTTTTTCATCCCGTAATTCTCAACCTTGAACCCGGGCAACTGCTGATTGTTGACAAGCAGGGACAACCCTGCCTTAATAAACTCCCACCCTCAACTCAACCGATAAAATGGAAAACGCCGCATGAATCTCAACTAGGCTAATTCAACACAGAAAATTGAAAACTCAACGTCTTAAGGCCGAATCGTCAATTTTGATCAGCATCCCAATGGCGCAACGTAGAATATGCATTCCCTCGTCTTATCGGGCATGGCGAAAATTGAGAGCTGGCGCTTCTATGACAATCTGTTCATCAAAACGCTCCAGATTGAGACATGAGATGAGAGAATACTACAGCTGCAGCACTTTTAAAGGAAGATCAGAAGAGAGTAAGTAATAGCCTTGCAAATCTGGCCTGACAGGCAGCGATAGCATCTTGCAAGGAACAGCTTATCCAGTCTGGAAAAGATATTACTCCTTTTAACATAAAAATTCATTTTTTTAGTTTCAATCACCTTTCTTTTTTATATATAAAAAACAACATGTTACCCATCTATGCTACTATAATTCAATCATTAGAAGGAGGAAGAGGAGGAGGAGGAGGGGTGGGGGGAGAAAGGAGAATACTTTAGCTGCTTTATCATTCTAAGAATGACATCGAGATGGTGGCAAACCAATTTAATAAATACATAAGTAAGTAAGTAAATAGCAGCATAATTTGAACAATGAGTAGCAAATGAGGCAAAGATAAGGTTTTTAATGACATTTCGTGGTTTGCACCGTTATTTAGATTAAATAACTAGATTTAGTTACCTAATTAGATTTAAACCAGACATGCTATTGACCTCTCAAGTGTCAGCTAAACATTAACAGAGTTGGAAGGGACCTTGGAGATCTTCTAGTCCAACCCCCTGCTCAAACAGGAGATCCTAAACCATTTCAGTGGTTGTCCAACCTTCTCTTAAAAACTTCCAGTGTTGGAGCATTCACAACTTCTGAAAGCAAGTTGTTCCACTGATTAATTGTTCTAACTGTCAGGAAATTTCTCCTCAGTCCTAGGCTGCTTCTCTCCTTGATTAGTTTCCACCCATTGCTTCTTGTCCTGCCTTCAGGTGCTTTGGAGAATAGCTTGACTCCCTCTTCTTTGTGACAGTCCCTGAGATACTGGAAGACTGCTATCATGTCACTCCTGGCCCTTCTTCTCATTAAACTAAACATACCCAATTCTTGCAATGGATGGAAACTAATCAAGGAGAGAAGCAATCTGGAATTAAGGAGAAAATTCCTAACAATGAAGACAATTAACCAGTGGAACAACTTTCCTCCAGAAGTTGTGGGTGCTCCCTCACTGGGATTTTTTAAGAAGAGACTGGACAACTACTTGTCTGAAATGGTATAGAGTCTCTTGCTTGAGCAGGGGGTTGGACTAGAAGACCTCCAAGGTCCCTTCCAGCTCTATTCAACATTTAAATAACATCCTTTCCCTGCAAGATCACAGAGGGCAGGTGGATGCTACTCAAAGACTCCAAATTTCTTTAGTTGCCAACTCTGAAGCAAACTCCTCTTTTTTCAATCACCTGCTGCAACTTTCTTCACGGCAAACCATTCCGCCAAAATATTAACTAGGAAACAACGTTATTCCCCCCTCCGGAGTCGGGCGAGATACGGATCAAATAATTTTGCCTTGTAAATATATCAAAGCGATGCTCGGCTGATGGTTTAAGACTTCAAAGCTATTCAGAGGCAGATCCCAAAAACAAAACGCACAAACAAAGATGGCATTCACCTTTGATGCCAACTGTGCCAACGGGAAAAAAATTCCACAGCTGGCAAATTGGGGGGGGGGGCTGGTTTTTTTTTGCAACCCAGCTTAATTTATTAGATAAAAGCAAACAATATCTGGTGCATCCTTTCAGTGCCCGGATTTTTATGCTATCTCTCCCGCACTAATAAAACTAATCAGGTTTCCCAATTAGCTGTCCTTTCTCAACATCTGCAGATGTGTAATTATGTAGACTAGGAATAAATTGTGTTTTTTTTTTGAAGCACAAAAGGATCCTTCCCTATGAAAAGGACTAATTACTCAACAGAACAATGGCTCCTTTCAGCTTTCCATCAGAGAGGCATAAACTGTGGCTATTTAATCAGGATGAAAAGTCATTAAGTTTGTGCAAATTTAATTGCGAAAGGGTGTATTTGGATAGCAGTTTGAGATTGCCATGCATATCACATGGCAAACTAACTTCATTCCGAGTCCCCCTCCGTCTGATTATATTTCAGACAAATATAATTAAGGATTTGTACGGCGGCTCTGAGTGATAGCTTTCTGAATAAACATAGCTATGTCTCATATTGCTTTTCAATGGAATTGGACTTTCCAAACTTTATTTTCCATGAAAAGAAGGGCAAGAGTTGGCATGATAGCAGTCTTCCAATATTCAAAGGGCTGCCACAAAGAAGAGGTGGGGTCAACCTATTCTCCAAAGCATCCAAAGGCCGGACAAGAAGCAACGGACGGAAACTAATCAAGAAGAAAAGCAACCTAGAACTAAGGAGAAATTTCCTGTCTGTTACAAGAACTAACCAGTGGAACAGCTTGCCTCCAGAAGTTGTGAATGCCCCAACACTGGGAGTTTTAAAGAAGAGATTGGACAAACATTTGTCTGAAATGTTATAGGGTTTCCCCACTTATGCAGGAGGTTGGACTAGAAGACCTCCAAGGCCCCGTCCAACTCTGTTATTCTTGTTAACCGAAGAAAACAAGGCATTTAATTATATATTTCTGATAAGACCCCAATTGTCTTCCAGTTCAGCATCATGGTGCCCATTTTCCCAGACCAAAATAAGATTGTCAAAGCAGGAACAAAATCAATTTTTTACAGATCATTTTCAGGTGCCATGCTCTCTCTAGATGACTTCCACTCATACCAGCCACTTATAGGCTTCCTAAAACCTGAGCACATTTCAAAGAAAGTTTCTATTACATCCAAAGGGGCATTGATCGATGTCTCTAGGTGGATTGCACTGATAATGGGGGGGGGGGGTTGATGCTAGAGATTAGCAACATCATTTTTTCCCCAAGATTATCAGTGCAATCCACCTAGAGACATCGATCAATGCACCTTTGGATGTAATAGAATCTTTCTTTTAAATGTGCTCAGATTTTCCAACATGATAGCTTACCGCCAATTTATTTTATTTTTAAATTAAAGTAATAATTAGTGTGCTAGGGGAATAGAACCTCACTGGCACCAAAAAAGCTACGTATCTGAATGCATATTGTACGTCTCTGAGCATCAAATTGCAAGGTCTGATTTAATCAAGTCCAAACATCGTAATATCAGTTTCATTTTTCAACAAGCCATGGCTATAATCCAAAATGTGGGATAGCTAAAACTCTACGGCTAGAATGGAGTTTTATTTTTCCAGCCCGTTTTGTTCCCCCAATGCCTCTTCTGTCCATCACCTCCATTCTCTCCTTCCAAAAATCAAAGTGCAATTGGTCTGAAATCTGAAAAGAGATGTCTGAAAAGCAAATTAGTCCTAAAAAGAGAGAGAGAATGAATGTTAGCTGGAGTTTAGAGCTTTGAAAACAGGCTGGATGCATTCATGCTGTTTTTTCCAGCAAAAGGTGTTTAATTAAGGAAGTCTCACATTTTGCTGCCTTTTTTTAAAAAAAGATCTCACTTTCTAACACAAGGAAGATCCCCAAGCTTTTATCTTCTTATATTTTGTATATGATGATTAGGGGACTGGAGAATATGAAGAACGGTTGCAGGAAGTGGGTATGCCTAGTTTAATGAAAAGAAGGACTAGGGGAGACATGATAGCAGTCTTCCAATATCTCAGGGGTTGCCCCAAAGAAGAGGGAGTCAAGCTATTCTCCAAGGCACCTGAGGGAAGGACAAGAAGCAATGGGTGGAAACTGATCAAGGAGAGAAGCAACTTAGAACTGAGGAGAAATTTCCTGACAGTGAGAACAATTTGTCAGTGGAACAGAAGTTGCCTCCAGAAGTTGTGAATGCCCCAACACTGGAAGTCTTTAAGAAGATGTTGGATAGCCATTTGTCTGAAATCATTTGGGTTTCCTGCCTAGGCAGGGGGTTGGACTAGAAGACCTCCAAGGTCCCTTCCAACTCTGGCCTTGCCTTGCCTTGCCTTGCCTTGCCTTGCCTTGCCTTGCCTTGCCTTGCCTTGCCTTGCCTTGCCTTGCCTTGCCTTGCCTTGCCTTGCCTTGCCTTGCCTTGCCCTGCCCTGCCCTGCCCTGCCCTGTTGTGTTGTATTGTATTGTATTGTATTGTATTGTATTGTATTGTATTGTATTGTATTGTATTGTATTGTATTGTATTGTTTATAAGAGCCTTTTTATTGCTGCTTCATTTCAGGGTTACTAACCAAATTTGGATTCTCCGGTTGCCAACAGGGTGTGTTCGGCTCAAACATACACAACATTTGGGGAACCCAAGACTGAACAGACAAAAGTGAATAATATGAATATAACAGGGGAAGGTTTTAGAACATCAGAGCCCAAGGAGCTTCTTGGATGAGAAGCAAAACGTCTTCAGAGAAAAACAAGGAAGTCCAGGTGCTTCTTGAAAAAGCATCTTTGAGACAACCATGGACGACTGAGAATCTCCAAAGATTTTTTAGAACATAGAATAATAGAGTTGGAAGGGACCTCCAAGGTCTTCTAGTCCAGCCCCTGCTTGAGCAGGAGACCTTATATTATTTCAGACAAATGGTTGCCCAGTCTTTTTTTTTAAGCCTCCAGTGATGAAACTTCCACAATTTCTGATAGCAAGCTATTCAATCAGAACAAAGCTGGAAGGGACCTTGGAGGTCTTCTAGTCCAAACTCCTACACAATGTCAGACAAGTGGCTATCCAGTCTCTTCTTAAAAGTCTCCAGGGATGGAGCACCCACAAGCCTCTGGAGGAAAGCCATTGCATTAATTGATTGTTCTCCTTAATTTTAGGTGGCTTCTCTCCTTCTTTCCTTGTTTCTAACCATTGCTGGAACGATAGCAGTAACATGAAACTATAGTCCTTCTGGATGCCAGATACCTCTTGTTGATGGGAAGCAATTTCTACTGTTCCACTGCACACAACAAAATCATGCTATGTACTCAGGGCTGGTATTTGCTTATCTTCCCTACCAGTTTACAAATGTGAGAGCATGCGCTCACTTTGGTCACATGCGCCACCGCCTCACAGGTGCTAAGCCTTCCGCGAGTGCGCTTTTCGCTTAAAATAGAGCCTAAATGGGATCCCATAATAGCTGCTAATGTCATCTTTCATTCAGAAAACACTCTTCTTTACTCTTTCTTCCCTTTGGCAAAGTATTACTAATCATCCATTTTTAATCAAGTCAAGATTTCGCCCAAACTGCATTTCTCTTTAACAAACGAAAGGACTGAATTTGCAAAGAAAGTCAGGGAATTAAGCAATACATTCCTTCAGCAGGAACGACCCAAAATGCAATCAGCAGCATGAGAAGTATGAATGCAAGCAAGTCCTCAACTTACGACCACAATTTTGAGGCCAGAATTGATGTCGCTGAATGAGATGTTTGCGAAGTGAGTTTCGCCCCATGACTTTTCTTGCTGCTTCTTGTGAAGCGAATCACTGCCGTTCTTAAATTAGCCAAGCGGTTCTTAAGGGAGACATTTGTTCAGTGAGTTTGCCCCAGCTGGATGACCTTTCCTGCCCACTTGCTGTTAAGTGAATCACTGCTAATTGATTAGTTAGTCACCCGGTTGTTAAGTGAATTCAGCTTCCCCATTGAGTTGCTTGTCAGAAGGTCGCAAAAGGGGGATTGCAACCGGAGATAAATATGAACTGATTGTCCAGCATCCGAACCCTGTGACCATGGAGGAGGATGCAACCGTCATAAGTGTGAAAAATCATCATTAGTCACCTTTTTTTTAGGGCTGTTGTCACTTCGAATGAACTGTTGTAATTCTGGGACTACCTGTATTAAATTTGAGGTGCTTATAGTTGGACGAGGGAGGCGTGGATAATTCCTGGCTCACAGAAGGCAAGAATGTCATCAAGCTTTTATGACAAAAGAAAAAAAATCATTCTCTTCTTCGTCTTTCTTTTTTAAAAAAATCTCAGATGGCAGGCATCTCCCCAACAGCTATTCGAGCTGTCGAAATTATAATGGTCGTGAGTAACATCCTGACTTCACGCTGTCAATCAGATGGAAAGCTTGACAAGTGACATCTAAACACAGCTCCTTTTCTAATTTCAAGACTGGGGTACTGGCCATTTAATTGAGGCAAAGGATGACAGTTGGGCAGAGAGAAAAAAGCACCCGACAGGCAGGACTCTGGCACAGCAGCAATGACAGGCCAAAGCGAGAAAATTGCCGATGTGACGTATATTTAAATGCAGCGTTAAACCCCTGAGGCTAACGTTCTTACTGATGGCTTCAATATGACCATCTTCTGTTTTAAACGTCTGTATGTCAAAGCTGCAATTTTTTAAAAAAATATATATTAAAAGCAGCTTGTCCAGACTGGCCAATTGTAGAAATTGTGTATTTGTGTTGTGGCCTCTCAGCCGCTGACCCCTCCGTCAGCCAAATCAGAAGAGGAGGAGAAGTCAGCATCAACGCAACCTGAGAGCTCCGAGGGGGAAAAGGGAATGGAGTTGTAAGAGAGAGAGAGACAAGAGATGGAGCCTGGGGGGTCTGTCAGCCCTCAGATGGAGAGACAACAGCCCCCAGGTCTGGAGGTGGCTGATGAGGAAGAGGAGGAACGGCTGGGTCCAGTGCCTGATGCACAGATGCACAGTAGGCAGAGGAGAGGAGAACAGTGGAAATCTATGGGCCGGTCCTTGGGACAGACGAGCCACCGCTGCTAGTGAAGCCCCACCTTAGCTCTGAGGATAAAAGGCAGGGGATAGAGATGAAGAGATGTGTCAAACAACTATTCATCTCCCTGCCAGATGGACTTGTTAGCCTGCGAGAGAAACTTTTTGCTGTGGCTGCTGGCACTCCTAATAAAGGAATTTTTGAGTTAACTTCAGAGGGATTGTCGTGTTTGGGGAGCTGGGTCAGGACAGGTGGCTAGTTTAAAGGAAAGACATCACCGCTAGGGATCTCTTTATAGAAATGCAAAGTGGTTCTTCTGAGCTGAAGATCATTTTTCCTCCACTTGCTCCCTCCCAATGCAAAACCAACCCTGCCCTTTTGTTGCATAGCAATTTTGAAACCCAAAGCTTTGTTACAGTTGCTGTTGTTAGTTGCAAAGTCATGTCCGACCCATTGCGACCCCATGGACCATGTTCCTCCAGGCCTCCCTGTCCTCTCCCATCCTCTGGAGTCCATTGAAGCTCACGTCAACTGCTTCGGTGACTCCATCCAGCCACTTCGTTCTCTGTCGTCCCCTTCTTCTTTTGCCCTCCATCGTTCCCAGCATGAGGCTCTTCTCCAGGGAGTCCTTCCTTCTCATTGGCCAAAGTCTCTGAGTTTCCTCTTCAGGATCTGGCCTTCTAAAGAGCAGTCAGGGTTGATCTCCTCTAGGACTGACCAATTGGATGGCCTTGCAGTCCAAGGGACTCAATGCAGGAGTCTTCTTCTCCAGCACCAGAGTTCAAAGGCCTCCATTCTTTGGCGCTCAGCCTTCCTTATGGTCCAACCTTCCCAGCCATCCATCGCAACTGGGAAAACCACAACCTTGACTAGACACACTTTTGTTGGAAGGGTGATGCCTCTGCCTCCCAAAAACCCTGTTGCATAACCATAAATCAAAGGATAAAAGGCAAAATTGGATGGTTTTGGGAGAGAGGAAAGTACTTAAATAAACTCATATATACAGCTATTTTTATTCTGGTCTGATTGCCTAGATATACACAACCACTGATTATTACAGAATAATATGCTAGCCTGTAAATTTCCACAGCCAATGTATTGAATTCAAGGTGCATCATGTGTTCCATCAATGAATAAAAACCCAGCTATGTATCATTTTGTTCCATATTTGTGATCTCTGTATCTTTTCACATCTTGAAAAGAAAAAAAAAGCATGCAATTATCTGAACATTTTAGTCTCTCTCTTTGTGTTAAATGCAAAGCCTGATTGCATCTCCCTTTTTTCTCCATCTTACACCAAAGACGGTCAAGGTAAGGTCTCTTTCTCTTTCTCTCGCTTGGCCAACCATCCCCTATGCCTTCATCAAGGCCATTTCCACGCTCTTCTAGCAATTGAAGTGTTTTCTCCTGCAATCGTGAAGCTTAAGGCAATTTTGCTACTAATGTAAAGTTTCAGGAGAGAGTGATGGCCTTGGATACCAGTGAGTTCTACGAAAAAATGTTGCAGGACACCGCTTCTGTCGGCAACGAAATTCTATTCATGGCTACTCTGTCTTTACTTTAAGAATCAAATGATGCAAAAAGTATTTCTTTTGTTGAATTTGTGAAAAGGAGGGATGGAGGGAGGGATAGATGGATGGAGGAATAACACTTTTATTCTATTCTATTTCTATTCTATTCCGTTTTCTGTTTTGTTCTGTTCTATGCTATGCTATGCTATTCCTTTTTCTATCCTATTCCTTTTTCTGTTCTAGTTTCTATTCTATTCTAATTTTCATTCAATTCTAATTTCTATTCTATTCTATTTCTATTCTATTGCTTTTTCTGTTCTGTTCTGTTCTATACTATGCTATACTATTCTTTTTTCTATTCTAATTTCTATTCTATTCTAATTTCTATTCTATTCTATTTCTATTCTATTCCTTTTTCTGTTTTGTTCTGTTCTCTTCTATGCTATGCTATGCTACTCCTTTTTCTATCCTATTCCTTTTTCTATTCTAATTTCTATTCTATTCTAATTTCTATTCTATTTCTATTCTATTCCTTTTTCTATTCTGTTCTCTTCTATGCTATGCTATTCCTTTTTCTATCCTATTCTTTTTTCTATTCTAATTTCTATTCTATTCTAATTTCCATTCTATTCTAATTTCTATTCTATTCTATTCTATTTCTATTCGATTTCTTTTTCTGTTCTGTTCTATGCTATGCTGTTCCTTTTTCTATTCTAATTTCTATTCTATTCTAATTTCTATTTTATTCTATTTTCTTACTATTCAATTCCTTTTTCTTTTCTGTTCTATGCTATGCTATGCTATTCCTTTTTTTATTCTATTCTAATTTCTATTCTATTCCCTTTTCTATTCTGTTTTGTTCTGTTCTATGCCATGCCATACCATACTATTGTATTTATTCTATCCTATCCTGTCCTGTCTGCATGCCTGCCAGTTACCTCCCCTTCTGTTTTGCGACACTCTGAAGACAAAATGGTTCACAAAATGGTCTAGAATCTCTTGCTCAAGCAGGGAGTTGGACTAGAAGACCTCCAAGGTCCCTTCCAACTCTATTATTCTATCTTCTTTGTTAATTAGTCCTGCTGTCTAATTTTTTTTAAAAAAAAACCCACCTCCCTCTGCTATCCTTATTTCAACCATATCTGCTTTCAAAACAATAGAGGCCCATGAAACGAATTAATTTTGTTCCCTCTATTATCCATCCAGGGTTGAGCCAGGAAAACGTGTATAATAAGCACTTAGCAATATAATGGACAGAACCTTCGGTTGAAACCGAATGCGAATGCTGAGTGTCATTACATATCAAAAGGATAACGGAGAAACACACCAGACACCTCTGGATTTCCTAATTAGCACTTCGGCTCCAGATGTACCCCCGTTCACAAGGAAGATGTGTAGAGGGTTCCCCCCCCTCCTCCTCCTGCTCCTAAGAACACATTGCATCTTTGAACAAAGCTATCGCAAGAGCGTATAAAAGCGAGGATAGTTAATGGAAATTCGGGGGAGGGGGGTTGCCGGGGGGGGGATAGCATAAAACATCCTTTTTTCCCCCTTTCATTAATGTCTACTTTAATGCGTCACGTTCTTTGCAGTCCCAAAGAGACCTGAAAAAAGACTCTTTCCTCTTCATATTTTTATATTAAATGTTTTGCACCCTCTTATCTCTCACACACGTATACAGTATGTAGTACATGTCAATACAGAGACAGACAGACAGTAATAGCAATAGCATTTAAGCTAGACTAGACTAGACTAGACTAGACTAGACTAGACTAGACTAGACTAGACTAGACTAGAATAGAATAGAAAAAAATAAAATAAAAAAGAATAGAGTAGAATAGAATAGAATAAAGAATAGACTAGAACAGAACAGAATAGAATAAAGAATAGAATAGAATAAAGTATAGAAGAGAAGAGAAGAGAAGAGAAAAAAGAAAAGAATAAAGAATAGAATAAAATAGAATAGAATAAAGAATAGACTAGAACAGAACAGAATAAAGAATATAATAGAATAAAGAAGAGAAGAGAATAGAATAAAATAAAATAGAATAAAGAATAGAATAATAGAATAGAATAAAGAATAGAAGAAGAAGAATAGAATAAATGAAAGAAGAAAGAAAAAAGAATAAGAATATAGAAAGAATAGAGTAAAAAAAGAAGAGAATAATAGAATAGAATAGAATAGAATAGAAAAAAAGAAAAGAATAAAGAATAGACTAGAACAGAACAGAATAGAATAAAAAATAGAATAGAATAAAGAAAAAAATAGAAGAGAATAGAAATAAAGAAGAGAATAAAGAATAGAAGAGAAGAGAATATAGAATAGAATAGAATAGAATAGAATAGAATAGAAAAAAAGAAAAGAATAAAGAATAGACTAGAACAGAATAGAATAAAGAATAGAATAGAATAGAGAAGAGAAGAGAAGAAAATAGAACAGAACAAAGAATAGAATAGAATATAGAATAGAATAGAAATAAAGAATAGAATAGAATTCTTTATTGGCCAAGTGTGAATGACAAGAATTAACCAGTGGAAGGGTTGCCTCCAGATGTTTTGGATGCTTCATCACTGGAGGTTTCTAAGAAGAGATCAGACAGTCATTTTTTCCAGAACTCCATAGGGTCTCCTGCTTGAGTAGATGTGTGGAAGAACCTACTCAAGCTCAATGTCTCAGAAGGACTCCAAAAAGATTCCGCATTCATTTGCACCATACAGGTGATCCTGAGGGCACAGATAAAACTCCAAGTTATCTCAGTGACTCTCAGAGAGAGTGCAAATGACCAGATGACTGTTCCATTCCCCATCATTTAGTCAGAACTGAAGAAGCTTCTTGAATGAGAAGCGAAATGCCTTCAAGGAAAAACAAAGGAAGTCCAATCGCCTCTTGGGGTGGGGGGAGCACCTTTGGGACAACCATGACCTAGATGGCTAAGAATCTCCATAGACATGGACTAGAAGACTTCCAAGCCAGGGATAAAATCCAGCAGGTTCTGACAGGTTCTGGAGAACCGGTAGCAGAAATTTTGAGTAGTTCAGAGAACCAGTATTGGAAATTTTGAGTAGTTCGGAGAACTGGTATTGGAAATTTTGAGTAGTTTGGAGAACTGGTAGCGGAAAATGTGAGTAGTTCGGAGAACCAGTAGCAGAAATTTTGAGTAGTTCAGAGAACCGGTAGCAGAAATTTTGAGTAGTTCGGAGAACTGGTAGCGGAAATTTTGAGTAGTTCGGAGAACCGGTAGCAGAAATTTTGAGTAGTTTGGAGAACCGGCAAATGTCACCTCTGACTGGCCCCAGAGTGGGGGGGAGGAATGGAGATTTTGCAGTATCCTTCCCCTGCCACACCCACCAAGCTATACAATGCCCACCAAGCCACGCCCACAGAACCAGTAGTAAAAAAATTGAATTTCACCATTACTCCAAGCTACCTCCCAATCCTGCAATTCTATTACTCCATAATCTTCTTTTCATTCTATCAAACATCCAAATTTTGATCACCTGAGCACAGGGATGCTGCAATCGTCATAAGGGCAAGAAACAGTCGTAAGTCATTTTTTTCAGTGCCATTGTAACTTTGAACGGCCACTAAATGAACTGTTGCAAGATGAGGACTACCTGTGCATGTTGTGTGATTACTTTGGGATAGAAATGGAATGATTAAACATTCACAACACAGTTTCCACCCGTGAAAAGTCGGAAGGGAATTTAATATTCCATCACGATCTTTGCAACCCACCGTAGCACAGAAATCTCTGAAATTCAATTCCTTGAACTTTATCACTTGCCTTTCCTTGTATTAATTTTAATGACTATGCAGATTTAAGGTATTTTTTTTTTAATCTTACGCAAGTCATTTGGGGCCCGGGGATCGTAGCAAGCTGAGGATAAATTTCATTACTGGAAAATGATTTATTTTCGGTGTCAAAAAATGCTAGCTTAAATTCATTTCTGATAGATACCTTCCATTTGTCTCCAAAGATTACCTTTCTATTTAAATCAACAAAATAGCCACCGTTGCTTAAGCGTAGTTGGAATTTTGGGGGGTGAAAGGTAATACTTGGAAGACAGGAGCATTAAAAAAAAACCTCTGACACAGCACTAAATTTTGCACAGCGATTTGAGTACGTTCTCTCCACCAGTGGCCATCAGAGCTGGCAGCAGATTCAGACAGTGAGGAGGTTGGGGAGGAAGATGGGCCAGTCCTGGAGTCTGGGGAAGGCTCGGATGAGGGCTCTGCGTCGGAGGCAGAGAGGGGGCCAGAGCCATAGACCAGTTATCAGCTGCCTTCAGAGTCAGACATCAGTGGGGCAGAAGAACAGCTGGAGCCTGTTCCCAGTGTGCGCATGCGCAGAGTTGCCAGATCGAAGGGAACAGCTAAAGAACAGGGGTCGACTTGGGAGCAAGGCCACAGGTGGACAGTAAATGGCCCCTCCCAGAGGAAATAAAAGAGGAGCGAAAAGGGAGGGGAGTTTTGTAAGGAGACCATTAGTTTGCTTCATTGGTTCGTGACTCTCCGAGACTCCTGGCCAAGTTCTGCAGATATCGGCCTGGCAGCTCTCCAAGCCAGATAAGGTCTGTAAATCCTCCCTCAAAAGACTGGATGTGAATGAGCAGAATTCACAGGAAATTAATAAGAAGGGGTTTTTTGTCAGGATAAGGAGTTTGCTTCATGCTCTCGGGAAGCCTCGGTCAGAACAAGTTTTTGTCATTGTGGTTGGACAAGAAGACCTCCCAGGCGCATTCCAATTCTTGTTATTCTGCATTAAGAGAGCCCTCAACGTGGAATGTTTCATTCCGTGAGTCCCTTTTATGATATTTTATTTTGAATCTGTTTGTTCTGAGTCTGACCCAGCTCCCCAAACACGGCAAACCCTCGGAAGTGAACTCAAAGATTTCTTTATTAGGAGTCCCAGCAGCCCCGGCAAAAAGTTTCTCTCTCAGGCTAACAAGTCTGTCTGTCCGGGAGATGAATAGTTGTCTACCACATCTATTTATCTCCGTCCCCTGCATTTTATTCCCAGAGCTAGGGTGGGGCTTCATTAGCAGTGGTGACTCTTCCGTCCCAAGGACCGGCCCATAGATTTCCACTGCTCTCCTCTCCTCTTTCACATCTATTCATCTCCATCCTCTGCTTTTTATCCCCAGAGCTAGGGTGGGGCTTCGCTAGCAGCAGTGGCTCTTCCGTCCCAAGGACCGGCCCATAGATTTCCATTGCCCTCCTTTCCTCTCCCTTCTGCACATCCACATGTCAGCTGTTCCCCCATTTCCTCATCAGCCACCTCCAGACCTGGGGGCTGTTGGCTCTCCATCTGAGGGTTGACGGATGGCCCACGCTCTGCCTCCATCTCTCTACCAGCTCCATTCCCTCACTGCCCTAATGCTGACCCTGATTCCCATGCCTCCTCCTCCTCCTCCTCCTCTGAGTTGGCTGCTGGAGGGGCCAACAACACCGTTGTTGATGAATCGGGGGGAAAGAAGAAACAACCCTCCGTGTACAATGATTTCTCTGCTTTATGACATTTCATCTCAGCTAGCTAATGCATCAAAGCCTTGACAAAAACATCATGCATGCATCACAGCCAAGCGCAGGAGATGCCTTTGAGACGCTGCCAACACTTGAAGTATGCTGCCAAGCTGTGCAAATGACAAATAGTAAATTTCACTCTTCCCTCTTGGAAGGATTTCTTTGCCGGTTGCTTTTCTGGATGACTGAGGAACCGTTTTCGCAGGGGTGGTGGTGGAGGGAGCATGTTGGAAGTTTCACCTGCATGGCTCCCTATGCTCTTTGGGGAAAACTTAATGCCCAGGTAGATATCCTTACAACGGGGACATAATTCCAGTTGCACCGTGTAACGTTTGGCCATTCCCCTCCCCCTTCCCCGAAGGCAACTTGCCTGCTTCAGTAACTCTTGCCAAGAGAAGCTCTTTTTCCTACCGAGCTGGCTGTAAATCGACTCCTTGCCTGCTTCAGTCATGGACAACAAAATCTGGCTTCCAAAATTATCTGCCAATGAAATCTAGACCCCATGGCTGTATGCGGCGGAGTTGACATGGCGAAACTTTTACAAAGTTTTTTTTTTCCCTATCATTATTGACTTTCTCTCCAGAATGTCGGTTTCAGAACCATTGGCTTAGAGCAGAGGTGGTATTCAGCCTGTTTGGATCGGTTCGGGCGAACCGGTAGCGGAAAAATTGAGTAGTTTGGAGAACCGGCAAATATCACTTCTGGCTGGCCCCGCCCTCCCGCCCCTTTCATTCCCTGTCCTACATTCCGAGGGTGGCCATTGAGTGCTGCTTGAGCGCATGAAGTGCTCTCTCACAGAACCGGTAGGAAAGGATTTGGAATACCACAGAGCATATGCACAATGTAGCCAGGCTCATTCAGAAACAGAACCGCTAGTATTGTTACTACACAGAAGACAGCCTTGTAGCTTTTAACCAGATTAAAGCACGGGGCGACATGAAAATAAATCCACACAGTGGCTTGTCAGGGTAGCCGGGTTCAAAGTCAACTTCAGATTAGCTAATACAGGTAGTCCTCGACTTACAGCAGTTCATTTAGTGACTGTTCACAAGAGTGGGGCGGTGGCCTAGAGGTGGCCTCACCATCAGGAGAACTGTGAGTTTGAACCTAGGTTAGAGGCAGATATTTCTCTCTCTGGGCACCATGAGAATATATCTGCTGAATATAACTCTGCATTGGTGACAGGGAAGGGCATCCGGCCAGTAAATACTTAGCTCCACTCAGTTGTCCAGACTCCACCTCACAAGGGATTATGGGGTCATTAAAAGATGATGATGGTTTAGTGACGGTTCAAAGTTGCAGCATCATTTGAAAAAAGTTACTTGTGATCATTTTTCACACAACTGTTGCATCCTCCCCATAATCATGTGGTCAAAAATTCACATGCTTAACAACGGATTCATATTTATGAATGTGTCCTGGGGTTGTGTGACTCCCCCCCCCCTTTTTTTGTGATCTTCTGACTAACAAAGTTGATGGGAAAGTGGGATTCACGTAACTAGGTTACTAACTTATCAACTGCAGTGATTCACTTAAGAACTGTAGAAAAAGGTTAGCCCTCACTGCCATAGAGGCTTAATTTCTTTGGGCTCACCGCTTCCTAGGGAGATTTGCCATTGTCTGCCAATTCCACAGGAGTCATGGGTTCCAGATTCTGCAAATGTGCCCATTTAAAACATCTTAATACAAAACATTACGCTCTCGACTGCACCGTTTCCCCCAGCTAAAGGTTCGAGGCACAGAGAGTTTTAGTAGTATGTAGATGCGTTTGTTGGCCACTGACAATATTTCGCTGGCAGGGTACTAAAATAACATTTGAGTGGGACCATTTACAGCCAGCTCACATTCATCAAAAGGCCTTAAGATGGCAATGTTAGCTTAAAATACTTTGCAAGCGTCTCCTATTTTCCAACGGAAACGAAAGGTTTTGGGAGGGGGGTTGATTGTTGAATATTATATTGTGTGCGATCATTTCCCCGCAGATGACACAACTTCGTGGATACTGAATAGTATAGTTGCTATGTAAACAGCAATTGCTTATGTATGGGTTTAAGTACAGCTGGCAAGAACAGTGCAAACACGGCCATCTGGAATTGGCAGAAGCAAATGGGGACGCTGGTGAGATCAGAAAACGGTTTCTAAATATAAAGAAGAGAGGAGCCTTAGCTTGGGAGTCATTTTACTCTATCTCTGAGAAATGCACTGGGCTAAGGGATTTTTTAAAACTACATTTAAAAATAAAATAAAAATAAACATCTTTAACAGTTTCCTTCTATACATTTCCATATCGGTATACATCCATTATATGTGCATTCCCCCTTCCCCCATCCAATACGCCATTATCTATACATTTAATTCCAGTGTTCTTATACATACAATATATATTCATTTCTTGAGTTACAGTCATTCATTGTGTGTCGGTTCCATTCCTACATATTTATTACTGATTTCTAACTCCTGTCCCTTCTTCGTTTAATCTTTCCTTAAGCTTTACACCTGTCCTCTAACCATTTATACCATTCATTCCATACCTTATAATAATCTGTTTCTCCTTTATCTTTGATCTCTTTTGTGAGGCTATCCATCTCTGCACACTCTTCCTCTGATGGAGCAAAATTATTCTTCCATTTTTGTGCATACATAATTCTGGCTGTCGTTATGATATGTAAAATTAGATATTGTGGTGTGTTTTTTTCAAATTTCCCTGTCAATATTCCCAATAAAAATAATTCCAGTTTCTGTCTATTTGCTGCTTGGTTATTTCTTCAAGCCATTTTCTTAATCTATACCAATATTGTTTTACTTTTGGGCACGTCCGCCACATGTGGTAGAATGTTCCCTGATTTAAAAATACATTTTTAAGGCATTCACAAGAAGGGTGATTTCCGAAGCTGAATATGCGTGGGAGAAGGAGTGGCAGAACCTGGGGGTGGAGTCAAAAGAGGAATCAGCCTTCAGTCTCTACGTAGCCACAAAGGGACCAGGTTCAACCTCTCTTGAATTCCACTGACCCTTATCTAGGGCAAAATAGTACTATGGGATTCAATTTTTTTTACTACCGGTTCTGTGGGTGTGGCTTTGTGGGGGTGGTGTGGCTTTGTGGGTGTGGCTTTGTTGCGGTGGCAGGGCAAGGTTACTGCAAAATCCCCATTCCCTCCCCACCCTACTAACATGCTTTCCAGCTTCATTCTCCTGTTGAGGGCAACAAAAGAAGATCAGCTGGGAGGCAGCAGGGGCGGGGCCAGCCTATTTGCCAATTTTCCAAACTACTCAAAATTTCCACCACCGATTCTCCAGAACCTGTCAGAACTAGCTGAATACCATCTCTGGTACTAACCATTAGTTGAAAAGATAGATGAATTACTCATGCATAGTTATCATTATCATCTTTTAACGACCCGATAATCCCTTGCAGGTGGAGTCTGGGCAACTGAATGGAGCTAGCAGAGAGTTTTAATGGCCAGATGCCCTTCCCTGTCGCCAATACGGAGTTTTGTTCAGCGGATATATTCTCAGTGTGCCCAGAGAGAGAAATATCTGCCTCTACCTAGGATCGAACTCACAGACCCCTGATTGTGAGGTGGAGAGCTCCACCTCCAGGCCACCGCCCCACACGTGCACAGGTATGAATAACGATAAATCAGTTTAATTGGAACTTCACACCATCAAAGTTCGTTTGGTTCAACTTAAACGGAGTCCAGAGTTTTGCTTTCCTAAGGGACCAGCTGAGGCAGGTCCTTACATGAGGCTAAGAAGGAATAACATTCTAACAATGCCAACTCTATCATTCTGTTACCGTGTTTCCCCCAAAATAAGACAGGGTCTTATTTTCTTTTGACACACACACACACACACACACACACACACACACACACGAAATAAGCAAAATTGGCCTTATTTTCAGGGAGGTCTTATTATTTTTGAGGTGCAGGATGCGGCAAGCGTGATCACCTCATGGCTGCTGCTGGGTTGCAATATTTTCGGGGAGGGCTTATTTTAGCGCCCGATTGGGCTTATAAATCCAGGGAGGTCTTATTTTCAGGGAAACAGGGTATTCATCTTTGATACTCCCAATGTCTTTAGACTTTTAGTCAAGAGCAATATAAATATTTTTGGGAAACTTTCTTGTACCCTGTTTCCCCAAAAATAAGCCCTCCCCTGAAAATAAGCCCTTCCCCAAAATACTGCAACACAGCAGCAGCCATGAGGTGACCACGCTCACCGACTCCTGCATCTCAAAGATAATAAGACCTCCCCAAAAATAAGTGCTTATTTTGGGGGTCAAAATAAAATAAGACCCTGTCTTATTTTCAGGGAAGCACAGTATCTTTGGAACTGATCTAAAAAGTTGAAACGATTGACGTGCAAATGCAAATGTTTGTTTCAGGCTGTTAGTCTTTGGGATAAATGAAGCTAGCTGTGATCTGAACATTCCTTCTGCAACATAAATAGTGTCTCTTTAATGGTGCAGCACATTTATTGATTGAGACCAACATAAGGCGATTATAGTCCTCTTTTATTTCTTCAGCTTCGACAAAAATATTAATTCAGTCACAAAGGTCTTGATTTCTTCCTGATCTCAACATTAATGTTGAAGATTCATGCCATAGCAGTCAACATGGAAAAGATAACATGGATACTTGTCTTGTAAAAATCCATTGCAAATGGAAGCACGGTCAACCTAAATTGGGTATTTTATATCCAGAAGCAGTCCAACAAGACTAATCAATTGATTAAATTAGGATGAACAGATAAAGAGGCATCCTATGACTCATTGATTCATTGCACAGGTCTCATTAGTTGGGCGCAATCCCAATTCCTTTTCAGAAAAGACTGGAGATAGGCTATTTGAGAAATTAACAGTGTGTTTTATTCGGATATATATTGAAGTCCTATAAACCAAACGTTCGGAATACAACTTTGTATATTGATTAAGGTATTCTACCCAAGGCTGGAGACTTAACTATATCATCTACCAAATAAATCTTTTTAAATTAATCCACTGATGGGGGCTAAAAATGTGTTGTATTCTTCAATTTCCTGTTTTAATCTGAAAATGTATTTTGGAAAGTTTACTTGAGAGTTATAATACACCTGCCACTCCGACTGTGAAATCAATCAGAGCCGAAAAAGCTTCTTGCATGAGAAGCAAAACATCTACAAAGAAAGAAAGAAAGAAAACCCAAGAAAGCCCAGTTGCCTCTTGAAAAAAGCACCTTTGGGACTTCCTAGTTCCAACCTTGGCAACTTTAAGACTTGTGGACTTCAACTCCCAGAATCCCTCAGCCAGCAAAGACCCCTGTCCTAGTTGATAGTTCAATCAAAGGGTGTCAGAATATGCCTACAAAGACTATTGAGAGCTCATTAACATTAGAAAGTGGAACATTCTGAATATATTATTTTGTGTTGCTTCCCAGCCTTGTTCACCTGGACAACTAGAGTTGGAAGGGACCTTGGAGGTCTTCTAGACCAATCCCTTGCTTAGGCAGGAAAACCTACACCACTTCACTACCTGCAGGAAACAATTCATTCCTTCGGTCATTTCAAGAGAGGAAAGTTCTGTTTGTGACTATAAGAGAGTCTGTGCCAAGCGTTGCCTTTTCCTGCCTTTGGAAACTAGTTATCTGGCAGCTCGCCAAGTGAGATAAGGTTCGTGTGGATAAACATTCCTCTGAAAGACTGTTTGCCAGGCCTTGCTGACTGTGAATGAAAGGAATTCGCAGTCGTGTGAATAAACGGGGTTTTGCAGGGAGACCCAGACTCTGGTTCATGCTTGTTAAGGAAGCTTAGGCCAGAACAGAACTGAAGAAGCTTCTTAGATGAGAAGCAAAACATAAAAACCAAGAAAGTCCACTTGTCTCTTGAAAAAAAAAAGCACCTTTGGGGCAATCAAGATCTGGATGACTGAGATTCTCCATAGAGATGCCTGCGTGAAGAGAAGGAAGTGTTTACTGCTAAATATCTGGAGATAATTTGACGAAACCTTCTCAAAACCTGTGACTTCTTCAGAAAAATCAAAAGAGCTGTTCCCCTCGGTCCACACAGGACCTATTCATGCTGCTGCTTATAAGCATTTGAATCGGTTGTCACCTAATACAACACCCAAATTACTCGCCACTTTGCCTCGCCGTGTCATATTCTGGAGCACAAACTCATCACAAACACAGGTTGTCTCCTTCTGTTTCGGTAATGCCACAAGGCCAGCGATTCCGCTAAATTGCCGGTAATTTTTAAGCCCTAACGATTCTTCAGTTACGGGGACTCCAGTCCATGCAAGTTGATTAAAAAAAAAAAAACCAGAAATCTTAGCATCTGCAAATCCGTTTTAAGAGAGGCAATTACAATAATTGGTGCCATTGCTGTGTTTTAGAGGCGTCTTTGTTCCGGCAATAGAGATAACGACAATAATGGGAGAGCTGCGGCTACTTGATCATCCAACACAAACACATCAAGTGGGTTTTGAAAAGCCGGATGATTTTCAAGTTTTAATTTTGATTTGGTAAAACAAACGCGGACCCAGTTCCCATATTCTCCCACATCGTATCAAGAAACGTTTCAGTTCAACTCCTCTGAATGAGCTTTAATGAGATGTATTCCAAACAGGCTTAGCTCTAAACAAGGGATGTCAAACTGAAGGGCAGTGGGCTGGATTTGGCCCACCGGATGTTTAGATCTGGCCCATGGAAACAATGAAGGGCCGGCCTGTGGTGCCTCTGCCAGCAAAAACAGAGCTCAGGAGGGCTGCACGTGGCCCCCCCGAGCTCAGTTTTCACTGGCAGAGGGTTGCAGGGGGCCGTCGCAGCTGAAAACGGAGCCTGTGAGGGCCGCATGTGGCCCTCCCAAGCTCAGTTTTCACTGGCAGAGGGTTGCAGGAGGCCATCGCAGCTGAAAACAGAGCCTGTGAGGGCCGCATGTGGCCCTCCCAAGCTCAGTTTTCACTGGAAGAGGGTTGCATGGGGCCGTCGCAGCTGAAAACGGATCCTGTGAGGGCCGCATGTGGCCCTCCCGAGCTCAGTTTTCACTGGCAGAGGGTTGCAGGGGGCCGTCGCAGCTGAAAACGGATCCTGTGAGGAAATCCTGCTTTCTAGCAAATCTAAATCGCGCAGCATAGCTGTTTCCTCCCTCACTGTTCTACTTATCTTTGCAGACTCAGAAAAGGCTTCTTAGCCCCTGCGGAAAGGGTACATGTCTGCTTGAAGCAAACCGGTAGCAAATTCAGAACATTTCACCCCTGGTCTACAGCCTTCACAATTAAATGTTTTCTGGACAATCACACAAAGACTACCAAATGCTGCTACAATTTTTCCACCGATGGTAACCCGGTGTGGGCATCTTTACGCAGATCAAATCTGGAAACACAACATGCTTCCCCCACCACCATATACTGTAAATGGATGTGATACTTCCAATTACCAAACATTTAATTAATCAGTTACTTGAATAAAGAACTTCTCTCTGTTAATGAGGGTCTCCCTGAACAGGAACAGTAAGCTAGTGTTAAGCAATGCCACCTCAGCCAATGGTATGGTTTATGATCCACAAATGACTAAATTGAGACAAAAAAATTAGCCAAACCCTATTGAGTGCAGAAATTAACCAAGATAATTAATGGCACTGTTTCAGAATCTATGAAGCACGAAGAAGAAAATCACTTTTAAACACATTAGGCTTAAAATATTATTCATAACTTGCCTCCGTCTTTATTTTTTTCCTTGTATTCCTAATTTAAGTATCTCTAGAGCAATATATCGCTAAAAATAGGCAACAGCTTTCCGAAACCAATAATTACCCTCTCAATCTTGTTCTAATGAGTTGCTTTTTATCAGTTTTCTGCCCCTTTCCTGACCTTCTGGAATCTGCATTTCTAAAATTCTCAATATGGTAATTCCAACATCTTTATCAGGCAGCAGGATGAGAGGAAAAACATTGCTTTTAATTAATATATAAATAGCTGAGGTTAAATTGAGCAATAATTAAAAAAAACATTTACGTGCATTTACTATTATGGCTCTTCTAGATTGATTTAAAATGACTAGCATCTGTGCTAGTTGTTCCTGACTCTAGGGGGTGGTACTCATCTCCGTTTCAAAGCCGAAGAGCCAGTGCTGTCCGAAGACGTCTCCATGGTCATGTGGACAGCATGACTAAATGCTAAGCAGGACAGAACGCTGTTATCTTCCCACCTTCCAAAGATAGATCCTATTTTTCCACTTGCATTTTTACATGCGTAAAAGGTTGGCAGAAGCTGGGACAAGTAACAGGAGCTCACTCCGTTATGCGGCGCTAAGGATTCGAACTGCCAAACTGCCGACCTTTCTGATCGACAAGCTCAGCATCTTAGCCACTGAGCCACCACGTCCCTCTTAGAGTGGTAATATTTATAATTAATATTTAAAGACTTGAGAACGGAAGCTTAGCTCCTTTTTGTAAAAGCAATATGCTAAAGAAAGCTTAGCCAGGCTTAAACCTCTGTTCTTCCTCCTTTTTTTTTCTCTTTACCCTACAGGGCTGAAATTATTTATAGCACTTACTTAAAATATCTACCACACGTGTGTAAAAAAAAATAAAAAATCAAGGAATCCCAGTGGGAGTTCAAAGCACACTGGAAGTCAAATTTGGCATCATTAATGCATAATAATTCCAAAGCACAAATTTTCTGCGCCTAAATATAGAGATAAATGTGTAATCACCGTGGTGTTAAGCAAAAGAGAGATTTTTAAGAACCGAAAGAGTTTTAAAAGGGCTCTCAAAGAATTCCTATTCACTGAGCGATATTTTACTGTGTACCCACTCCAGTGGTGGGATTCAAAAATTTTTACTACCGGTTCTGTGGGCGTGACTTTGTGGGTGTGACAGGGGAAGGATACTGCAAAATCCCCATTCTCTCCCCACCCCAGTAACATGCTTTTCGGCTCCGTTCTCCTATTCAGGGCTACAAAAGAAGATCAGCTGGGAGGCAGCAGGGGCGGAGGCCAGCCTATTTGCCGGTTCTCTGAACTACTCAACATTTCCACTACCGGTTCTCCAGAACCTGTCAGAATTGGTTGAATACCACCAGTGGCCCACTCTCGAAATGCAAATTAGCACGAGATACGTCAGGGAGCACCTGGGGATTTCCAGGTGGTTGCTGCTTTAGAAACTGAGAGGCCAGTTTGCTAAGTCTCAGTCTGGTTGTCACAAACACCAGAAGCCAAGTGTGGTTAAGGCTAAATCCTGCATTCTTTCTCATGTCACTTGGCTGGAAGGTACAGCCCTCAATGGGATGGGAAAATAAAAGTGACAATTAAATACACATCGTCTGTCAAAACCATCCATCCTAACCCCAAACACAGAAAATTAAAATCAAAGAATATGGCACAAATATAAGAGGAGGAGGAGGAGGAAGAAGAAGAAGAGGAGGAGGAGGAAAAGAAGGAGGACGAGAAGAGGAAGAGGAGGAGGAGGAGGAGGAGGAGGAGGAGAAAGAAGAGGAGGAGGAGGAGGAAAAGAAGGAGGAGGAGGAAGAGAAGAGGAGGAGAGGAGGAAAAGAAGGAGGAGACTAATAAGAAGAAGAGGAGGAGGAGGAGAAAGAAGAGGAGGAGAAAAAGGAGGAGGAGGAGAAGAGGTGGAGAAGGAGAGGAGAAGGAGAAGGAAAAGGAGGAGGAAAATAAGAAGAAGGAGAGGAGGAGGAGGAGGAGGAGGAGGAGGAGGAGGAGGAGGAGGAGGAGGAGGAGGAGGAGGAGGAGGAGGAGGAGGAGAAGAAGAAGAAGAAGAAGAAGAAGAAGAAGAAGAAGAAGAAGAAGAAGAAGAAGAAGAAGAAGAAGAAGAAGAAGAAGAAGAAGAAGAAGAAGAAGAAGAAGAAGAAGAAGAAGAATTCAGATGTGGTGGTGGCCCCATGGACTACTCTAAGAATGTATGAAGAAAATGTGCATTTTAAAAATGTATCGCCTTCCCCTTTATGCTTAAATGGTATAACCTGGTTTGATGACTGTAGAAGAGCAGGCTGAGCCAGAGGGTGGCTTCAAATGTGTCATCAGTCTGGAATCATGGCGCAGGCACCAGTTTCCCAATCCCGACCCTGCATGGATTCCGTTGAATTCTCTAGCACCAGTTTAACTCTGCCGTTAGGTGATCAGATTCTTCTACTGAGGTCCTGATAACAACGTCTTCTGTGCTTCGAATTCGACTCCAGAACTTGAGCTTCTGCCTGTGTTCGTTGTGTCTTTCCTTTTGATAAATGGACCTCATTTAAAATCCCCTTACGCAACGCACAAAGGGGTTCACTCATTTGGAAGTGAGTTACAGAGGCCTTAAAAGAAGCAATTAGGGATGTTCTCCGCATAACTTTAGTCCAGGAAATGTTATTATATTTCAGAGAAAATGATTTTTTTTCATTAATGACTTCAATCAGATACTTCCATAAAAGCCAATGATAGGAGAGAGGCCGGGGGGGGGGGGGAGAAGAGGAGGAGAGAAAGGAGGAGTGGAAAGGGGAGAAAGGAGGAGGAGAGAGGAAGGGAAAGTAGAGAAGAGAAGGATGACAGAGGGAAGAAAGGGAGGGAGGAGGAGGAGAGAGGGAGAAGAAAGTGATGGATAGGGTATGGTGTATGGACAGCAGAAGAGCCAATAATTGTTTTTGGAGTTGATGGAAAGACAAAGTGATGTAAATGTTTACTAATATAATACGATGTTGGCTATGTAATAGTATACATGTAGTTATATATTATGAAAATGAAAAAATAAAAAACGGTTCCCCTCGGACATATGTGCTAATTGTTCCAGACTCTAGAGGGTGATGCTCATCTCCGTTTCAAAGCCGAAGAACCAGCGCTGTCCGAAGACGTCTCCGTGGTCATGTGGTCAGCAGGACTCAACACCGAAGGTGCACAGAACGCTGTTACCTTCCCACCAAAGGTGGCTCCTGTTTTTCTACTTGCATTTTATTTTTACATGCTTTCGAACTGCTAGATTTGCAGAAGCTGGGACAAGTCACGGGAGCTCACTCCGTTGTGCGGCGCTAGGGATTCGAACCAGCAAACTGCCAACCTTTTGACCGATAAGCTCAGCGTCTTAGCCACTGAGCCACTGTGTCCCCTTTAGTTTCCTAGGTAGATTGATTCAATTTTGCACAGAGGGGTGATTTATTTTTGTCATGAAACCATGCCTCGGAAAATCAGTCCTTACGGGAGAGCCCCCCCACCCCAGTTCGACTGATATTCACTAATATAGCTAAGTCAGATTACTCTTCTCAATTTCATTTCTCCTGGGATAAAGGAATTTACACTTAGGTAGACGATAGAAACACAGCTCCAAGCTTCAAGAAACAAGGTTGTTTATGAGCCAGGTCTTTTCTCCAAGCAAAGGAACGTGACGGTGGGTTTTTTTTAAAATTTAACCCATAATAATGTCGATATGTCATACAATATTATGAGACGTCCATACCCCAAAATCTGATTCCTTTCAACAATAATGAAAAGAGCTACCTTCCCAACAGCCAGATTACTTACTAGCCCATGTCCTCCCCACAAAATCCACATGGGGCTCCTCTGTAAGACCCCCCCCCCCCCAATCCTCACATTTAATTTTTGTCAGATATGACTATGACCAAAGAAGGGAAAGGAAGAAACTGAGTATCTGCTTCTTTACTTCTCTCTATCTTTTTGACTTGTCTTCCTTTCTTCCTCCCTCCCTTTCAAGTCCTCTTTCCTTCTCCCCCCCCCCTCGACTAGGTTTACTGTTTTTGTTTCTATGAAACAAAATAGAATAGGAATAGGAATAGAATAGAATAGAATAGAATAGAATAGAATAGAATAGAATAGAATAGAATAGAATAGGAGATGGAGAATACAATAGCAGAGTTGGAAGGGACCTTAGAGGTCTTCTAGTCCAACCCCCTGCTGAGGCAGGAAATCCTATACCATTTCAGACAAATGGCTATCCAACATCTTCTTAAAGACTTCCAGTGTTGGGGCATTCACACCTTCTGGGGGCAAGTTGTTCCACTGATTAATTGTTCTAACTGTCAGGAAATTTCTCCTCAGTTATAAGTTGCTTCTCTTCTTGATTAGTTTCCACCCATTGCTTCTTGTTCTGCCCTCAGGTGCCTTGGAGAATAGCTTGACTCCCTCTTCTTTGTGGCAACCCCTGAGATATTGGAAGACTGCTATCATGTCTCCCCTGGTCCTTCTTTTCATTAAACTAGACATGCCCAGTTCCTGCAACCGTTCTTCATATGTTTTAGTCTCCAGTCCCCTAATCCTCTGTTGCTCTTCTCTGCACTCTTTCCAGAGTCTCCACGTCTTCTTTGCATTTATTACAGTGACCTTTTAGATATTTTTTTACGGGTTTTTAGATCGGCGGTTTTATTTATTGTAGTACGCTGCCCAGCATTTCCTTTGCAAGAAACGGACAGCTGCATAAATTTGATTAATCAATAAATAAGATTTGAGGTGTTAAAAGAGCACAGCATTCCCTATGCATTTAGTGCGCAGTTTTATAATATATACTATACATCATTTTATGTCACCTTGTTTAATATGCACTGGGTGGCATATTTTTCTCATCAGTAAGCCTGTTGACGCAGGCATTTCCCTAAAGTATTTCTGTGTAAAAGAAGAGACAAATTCTGATATATTCAAATAACATTCTGATTGACAGGTTGATATTGGAAGGGCTTACATATAGATAATCCTTGTTATCTTCGTTATAGTGACTGTTCCAGATTACAGCAACACTGAGAAAGGGACTTATGACCCTTTTTTCACACTTACGACCACTTCAGCAACCTCATGGTTCTGGTGGTCAAAATTCAAACACTCGGCAACTGGCATGTACTTATGGCGGTTGCAGAGTCCCAGGGCCACGTAATTCCCTCTTGCGACCTTCTGACAAGCAAAGCTAATGGGGAAGCCGGATTCACTTAACAACCATGTGACTAATTTAACAACTGTTGTGATTCACTTAACGGTGGTTAAGTTTTGCTCCATTTTATGGCATTTTGCTACATTTGTGAACCAAATCACTAGAATTGGCCATGGGGTTGCTGTAACAGTCATAAGGGTGAAAAGTCACTAAGTGAATGATTTTAAGTCAAGAACTACCTGTAAATGCCTTACTTAGACTTACTGAGCATCTGAATTTTTCCATAAGGCTACAATATGGACAGAGCTGCATCCTAGAGCTAATTATAACTGCTGTTAAGTTGAGGTTGGCCTCAGTCTTCTAATGTATGATTTGTTTATTTATTTTTTAAAAAACTGAAGTGAATAAACTTTCCTTTTAAAGGCACAGCTGAGCGCATTATGTAAATTCAGCCATTGAGTCTAGCATAATATTATCTTCTTTTTTTCCCATAGATGGAAACTATGTTTATTAGAATTAACCAAAATGCCAGGCAATAGTGAGATGGACTGAGTTTTCCAGAACCCTGAAAAAGGAGAGAGATCAGTTAACAAACTTTGTTCCAAGGCTGAAATCTTGTAATTTGATAGTTATTTTTTCCAGGGTGTTTATTGATTAATGGCTCAATTGCATTTTTATCATGTGTGCCCCCCCCTCTCAAATTGATTAGATGACAGCAGGCCTATATGTGGAATTATGAAATAAACACATTTTAAATAGAGACTTCTCTGGAAAATAATGGCCAAGACCAACAGGGCCAACAATATTAGAAATAATTGATTAAGGGCTCAATTGCATTTTTATCATACCCCCCCTCTCTCTCATTGATTAGAAGACAGCAGGTCTATAAATAGAATTATGAAATAAACACATTTTAAATAGAGACTTCTCTGGAAAATAATGGGCCAGACCAACAGGGCCAACAATATTAAAAATAATCAATTAAGGGCTCAATTGCATTTTTATCGTATTCCTGTGTCTCTCTGTCTCTCTCTCTTTCTCCTCTCTCTCTTCTCTCTCTCTCTCCTCTTTCTCCCCCCCCCTCTCTCTCATTGATTATATGACAGCAGGCCTATAAATAGAATTATGAAATAAACACGTTTTGAATAGAGACTTCTTTGGAAAACAATGGCCAAGACCAACAGGGCCAACGATATTAGAAATAATGATAAAAATCACACTAAAAATAAACCACTCAATTGTTTGTGTTAATTTACTTGCATGTCCATCTATACAGCGGAGACAAACACGGATATTCTGTTCGGGGCATTATAAATATGTGAACTTTAGCTAAAACTCTGTTCAACGGAGGGGAAAGGCACTAAAGATCTGAAGGCAAGGAAGAAAAGGCGAGAAATATGTGTGTGTGTGTGTGTGTGTGTGTGTGTTGTATTTGTGCTGATAAATAAATTTGGGCATACCAGGGGTTGTAACACAAATACATATATATATGCATATATAACACACACACACACACACACACACACACATATATATCCACAATGGACACCAGCCATTCATCAACTTCTACTCTACAAGATTAATGGGAGAGAAGGCAGGCCTCCCTAGCCTGCCTCCCATTTCGCTCAGCCCGAGGCTGGAATAATTACAATCCCATGGGGGAATCCTGCAGTAAGAAGCCAGGACAGATTTGTCATTTTGGTTTCCAACGAAGAGGCAGGCGAGAGGCGTTTCCCTCCAAACGAGAAGTTAAGGTTCTCGCAGAGAGGTTAGGCCCCGCTTTTTTTAAAAAAAATGTGTGGATTCGTGACGGCGTTGGGAAAAAAAAATGTAGAATATCTGCACACATAAAACACACACACAAGGGCGAAGGCGTCAAAACTGAAAAATTTGATCCGGGACAACGTCTGTTCGGCCTTGATTTTTTCGAGGACGACCGTCAATTGGATCTGAACCAACCACCGCAGGTGTTAATACAAGTAGAAGAGAAGAGAAAAGAATGTAAAATAGAATGGAGTGGAACGGAACAGAACAGAATTTAGAATGGAATGGAATAAAATAGAATAGAACAGAACAGAATTTAGAATGGAATGGAATGGAATAGAATAGAATTTAGAATGGAATGGAATAGAATAGAACAGAACAGGATTTAGAATGGAATAGAATTTAGAATGGAATGGAATAAAATAGAATAGAACAGAACAGAATTTAGAATGGAATGGAATGGAATAGAATAGAATTTAGAATGGAATGGAATAGAATAGAATAGAATTTAGAATGGAATGGAATAAAATAGAACAGAACAGGATTTAGAATGGAATAGAATAGAATAGAATAGAACAGAACAGAATTTAGAATGGAATGGAATAGAATAGAATAGAACAGAACAGGATTTAGAATGGAATAGAATAGAATAGAATAGAATAGAACAGAACAGAATTTAGAATGGAATGGAATAGAATAGAATAGAATTTAGAATGGAATGGAATGGAATGGAACAGAACAGAATTTAGAATGGAATAGAATAGAATAGAACAGAACAGAATTTAGAATAGAATGGAATGGAATGGAATGGAATAGAATAGAATTTAGAATAGAATAGAATAGAATAGAATAGAATAGAATTTAGAATGGAATGGAATGGAATGGAATGGAATAGAATAGAATAGAATAGAATAGAATAGAATAGAATAGAATAGAATAGAATAGAATAGAATAGAATAGAATAGAATAGAATGTGGAGTGGAGTGGAGTAGAGTAGAGTGGAATGGAACAGAACAGAACAGTACAGAATTTGGAATGGAATGGAATGGAATAGAATATAATTTAGAATTTGGAGTGGAATGGACTAGACTAGAGTAGACTAGACTAGAATTTAGAATGGAATGGAATGGAATGGAATGGAATAGAATAGAATAGAATAGAACAGAACAGACAGAACAGAACAGAATAGAAAATATGGAATGGAATAGGAATAGGAACAGGAACAGGATGGGAGGAATCTGTCTGTGGCAGTGGGAGATTGGACCATGGGATGGACTGGTGGGTGTGGGGGAAAGATCTTGGACTTTCAACTGGGTGGGGAAAACCGGGAAACTTTCAGATTCACATCTTCCCAGATGTGCCATCATGGCTCTCTTCATAAATTGGGACTTTGAGCAATACTTTGCCTTGGACTCTTGATTTACTTTCGGGTGCTGTTTGGAACCCTGACACTCTGCCAGTGAAAACAGAGCCGGAGGTCGTTGCATCTGAAAATGGGTCTGGGGAGGGGGGGCAATCGCGGTCCATCCGAGCTCTGTTTTGACTGGCAGAGGCACCGCTGGCCAGACCTTCGCTGTTTCCAGCGCGGCCCCCTGGGCCCAGATCTAAGCACCCTGAGGGCCAGATCCGGCCCCCGGGCCTTGAGTTTGACACCCTTGATTTAGATCATAACTTAGCCCAGTCTAGTAACTCCTCGTCCATAATTTAATTTTAATCTTAGTTTCACTCCTCATTCGTACTGTGCGTTTTTTAAAAAAAGAATTCACTGTTCTGGTTGTACATTTTGCGACCCATCTTATAATGCTGTTTTTTTTTTTTAAATTTTATGCCTTCGGACTGTATTCCGTCATGCAGTGTGAAATAAATAAAACAAAAAACAAATCTTCCTACTTTCTATGCATATGAAATACATCTAATTAATCTTCCATTCCTCCATCGACTCTTGTGGGGTTGCCATCACAATAGGAGTATCCATTCTTCGTTTGGATTAATTAACTGGGTTCTCTTCCTGCTAGGAACTGGGACATGATGAATGGTGACAAAAATAGTAACGGGAAGAAAAAAAAAACTTTTGACTAAGTGATAAGACCTCCTCGGTTAATTATTTTTCATTCCTTTTTATCTGTCTTGGAGGTGAATCTGAAGATAACCAGTTGATTGCTCTTCCTATCCTTTTTCAAGGTAATTGATTTTTTTTTTCAGCTTGATTGCAATATATTAACATCCCCTCTTCCACCCGATAGGATTTTGACTTCAAAAGTATTTATATTTTTCAATATTTATATTTTCAAAGGCCAAAAAACTTTGGACTTCAACAATTATAAATATTCAAAAATATTAGAATGTTAGAATAAAAGAGTTGGAAGGGGCCTTGGAGGTCTTCTAGTCCAACCCCTTCCTTAGGCAGGAAACCCTCTACCATTTCAGACAAATGGTTAGCCAATCTCTTCTTTAAAACTTCCAGTGTTGGAGCATTCACAATTTCTAGTGGCAAGTTGTTCCATTGATTAATTGTTCTAACTGTAAGGAAATTTCTCCTTAGTTCTTAGGTTGCTTCTCTCCTTGATTAATTTCCACCCATTGCTTTTTGTCCTGCCCTCAGGAAATAGTCTGTATCAATGAATACAGATTTATATTTTACAGAATATTGATACAGAATTAGAGAAAAATTAGAGAAATTTTTAGGTATACCTGTATATTTTTGAAGTGCAAAAGCTTTTGGAGTTCAACAATATAAATATTTAAAAATGTATGTCTGTATCAATGAAATACAGATTTATATTTTACAGAATATTGATACAGTTTAGTTTTGTTTCATTTCGTTTACTTTATTGTCACTGTACATCATACATAAGACAACTATAAAAAATAAAAAATGAAAACACACATCCTTCACGCCTTATACAATTGAATTGAGAATTAAAATAAATCTGCATCAATTAAATCACCCTAGTCTAACTCTTGAAAACAGCTTTCCTGCAGCACACTCAGCAAATGAGTATCTATATTCCTTCTGTCCTTTTCCTTTTCTTTTTCGTTGGCATTATTTAATTTTCAAGCACCCCGTTTCGCTTCGACTAATTTGAGATGCAATAGAAAAAAAGGGCTGTTTTCTTGTTATTTATATTCTTTATAAGGGATGTGGTAACTCAGTGGCTGAGCTTGTCGATCAGAAAGGTTGGCCGTTCGGCGGTTCGAATCCTCAGCTCCGCATAACGGAGGGAGCTCCCGTGACTTGTCCCAGCTTCTGCCAACCTAGCACTTCGAAAGCATGTAAAAATAAAATGCAAGTAGAAAAATAGGAGCCACCTTTGGTGGGAAGGTAACGGCGTTCTGTGCGCCTTCGGCATTGAGTCATGCCGGCCACATGACCACGGAGACGTCTTTGGACAGCGCTGGCTCTTCGGCTTTGAAACGGAAATGAGCACCGCCCCCTAGAGTCAGGAATGACCAGCACATAGGTGCGAGGGGAACCTTTACCTTTATACTTTTTATAAAATTCGGTAGAAAGCAGGGTTTTTTAAAAAAAAATAGTCACAAAATTTATAAGCAGAGTGGGGGGGGGAGGGGAGGAATAACCTTAAATGTAATGAATTCAAGTAAAATTCTGAATGTTTCTCTTTGCAAAAGACTTTGTTGTGTGCACAACCGTAGGCAGTACACATGAAAACATTAGCCCATTCCATTCCTTGCAACATCAGACCTAGGAAGCCTGCAGGACAGATAAAAGTCCCAATGAAATGATCACACGTGATGTCAAATAGAAAGAACAGGAGATGCATTTCTTTTGTTAAAGCACATCCAAAGCAAGAAGGGACTCTAACACTTGACTAATGTCATGCAGCCAAAGCAATACAGATGAGAGAGGGAGGTTTATGTCCAGAGGCGCTCAATGTGATTGTTCCAGCTGATACACTTTTCTTTAAAAGAACTACAACTACGTAAGTAGTCAGAGCTACTGAATTGATTTTATATCCTTACAATTCCCCCTCTTCACTTCTTGTTAGGACCTGCGAGATCGGCAGCCCATTCATCTTCAGAATTGGGGGGGAAATGTACAACATGTTTGTAAACAGTTGCAGGATGTCTCACTTAACAACAGAAATTTGGGCCTCAGTCATGGTCCTAAGTTGAGAACTACCTATCCCTCAATTCTAATTTTAGAATAGAATAGAATAGCAGAGTTGGAAGGGACCTTGGAGGTCTTCTAGTCCAACCCCCTTCTAAGGCAGGAAAGCCTACACCACTTCAGAAAAATGGTTGTCCAACATCTTCTTAAAGACTTCCAGTGTTGGAGAATTCACAACTTCTGGAGGCAACTTCTGTTCCACTGATTAATTGTTCTAACTGTCAGGACATTTCTCCTCAGTTCTAAGTTGCTTCTCTCCTTGATTAGTTTCCACCCATTGCTTCTTGTTCTACCCTCAGGTGCCTTGTAAAATAGTTTGACTCCCTCTTCTTTGTGGTAACCCCTGAGGTATTGGAACACTGCTATCATGTCTCCCCTGGTCCTTCTTTTCATTAAACTAGACATACCCAGTTCCTGAACCGTTCTTCGTATGTTTTAGTCTCCAGTCCCCTAATCATCTTTGTTGCTCTTCTCTGCACTCTTTCTAGAGTCTCCACATCTTTTCTACATCGTGGCGACCAAAACTGAATGCCATATTCCATGTGTGGCCTTACCAAGGCCTTATAAAGTGGTATTAACACTTCGCATTTAATATACTATCACTAGAATATCTATTCTGTTTATTCAAAATAATCTCCAGTTTAGGAGAACTTCGGATTACTGAATTGGGCTTCTTTCCTGATAAATCCAAGGCTAATAAGGCATGGTTTTGCAGTGCCTTTGAAATCAAGCCAGGCCATGTTAAGGTTGTGTTTCCAATGTACAACACAATTTTAAAAACAAAGAAGATGCCAATTAGGTGGCTAGAAAACAACACGAAAAGTTATCCACAGTTCACTGTGGCAATTACACATCCCTTATGAACAGCCCTATAATTAACGTGTAAAGCTGCCAGAAAGCATGTATGTGATCACTGCGGCAAACTTAAATATAGATGCAAAAGTTCAGCTCCGAAATATGTTCCTAATATATTAACCAACCTACTAAAAAAAAAAAGGTAAATTCTCGACTTGCAGCAGTTCCTTTCGTGACCGTTGCAAGTTACAACAGAGATGAAAAATAGTGACTTGTGGCCATTTTTCACACTTACAACCATTGTACCATCCCCATGGTCATGTGATCAAAATACGTCTCCTTGATTAGTTTCCATCCATTGCTTCTGGTCCTGCTTATCTCAGTTGGGGAAGAATAAACTAACCACTATCTGTTTTGCTGGAAAGCCTGTATCCTTCAAAAGATGAAGGCTGGACCTCTTGTCTGCTGAGGATGTGCTTCCTGTGGTGGCCTAAAGGTGGAGCTCTTGCTTCACAATCAGGAGGTTGTGAGATCGATCCTAGGTAGAGGCAGATATTTCTCTCTCTGGCCACAATGAGAATTTATCTGCTGAAACAAAACTCCGCCCTGGCAACAGGAAGGGTATCCGGCCAGTAAACACTCTGCTAGCTGAGTTGCCCAGAGGCCATCCTATATGGGGTCATTAAAAGGATGACCCTCCCCCCTCCCCTTCATCTGGGGGGAAGCAGGAAAGAAAGAAGGAAAGAAAACAAGAGGGATGAAAGGATGGATGGATGGAGGGAGGGAGGGAGGGAGGAAGGAAGGAAGGAAAACAGGGAGGGATGGAAGGAAAGAAGGAAAGAAAACAGTGATGGAAGGATGTACGGAAGAAGGAAGGAAGGGTTAAGGGTTAGAGAATCAACTAAGGAAAAACTTCCTAACAGTGAAAGCAATTAACCAACTTCCCTCCAGAAATTGTGGGGGGGTCCAGCACTCTTAACAAGCTATCGGACAGCCACTTGTCTGAAATGGAACAGAGTTTCCTGCTTGAGCAGGGGGTTGTACTAGAAGACCTCCAAGGTCCCTTCCAACTCCATTTATCCTGTTAATTTTGTTTTTTAAAAAAATACTATGGAAATTCAAGGCCCCATCCAGGGTGTTTAAACATCTGAGAATCTAAGCCCCCCCTGGCATCCAGGCAATCCCTTCAGACATAATTTAAGTCCTTGGTTTTGTGTAATGCTTGCGCTGGATTTGACTAATCTGCCAAGCCGGGCCCACTTTAATGGCTTCCCATAAATAATTCAATTTTTAATTATGCTACCAGACTTTGACCTGAAGACAGCAGGGCTGGGGGAGAAAGGAAAGGAGTCCAGGGATCAACCCACTTAGGTTTCCAGCAGCTGAGCTCTCCTTCAAAACACTTTTTTTTTTTAGAAGAAGAAGCACCTGCTTGCAAATATATGTTTTCATAATAAATTGGATGGCGTTGTAGACAAGGCTGGAGTGTGGAGCATTAATTCAGACGGAGATGCTTTCCATCTTCGCGGTTTCGATGACAAGCTTGTGAAAGGAAGCCAAACGCTCAGCTAAGCACGGTCTTCATTACGACCTACAAATCAGTACTCCTCCCGCTTGACAAATTGTCAAAATTACATGCAAGGAATCCTTGACGCAACAATTTTAAATTCCGCATGCCCTCTCTCTTTTCTCTCTCTCTCTCTCTCTTCTGTCTCTGAATTCTCCAATGCCAAAGGTCTGTTGTGGAGAAACTACACTCTGGAGGTCTTCTAATCTATGCCATTGCAAAGCATTTCGTGGCTACAGCGGTCCGAACTCTGGAGGGCCCCCAATTTTTAAAAAATATAGGTCAGTGATGGCTAACCTTTTTGTCGTAGTGTGCCGAAAGCATGTGCTTCTGGCACACGACCAATAAGATTAAAAAACAGAATGGAATGGAATGGAGTGGGATGGGATGGGATGGAATGGAATAGAGAGTAGAGTAGAGTAGAGTAGAACAGAGAACAGAACAGAGCAGAATAGAATAGAATAGAATAGAATAGAATAGAATAGAATAGAATAGAATAGAATAGAGAGTAGAGTAGAGTAGAGTAGAGTAGAGTAGAGTAGAGTAGAGTAGAGTATAACAGAGAACAGAACAGAACAGAATAGAATAGAGTAGAGTAGAGGAAAAGAGAAGGGAAGGGAAGGGAGAGAATGGAGACTGGAATGGAATGGAATAGAATAGAATAACAACTTTATTGTTATTCTAAGAATGTATTACTATTATTCTTCTCTTCCTTCCTAATATCTATCTCTCTCTACATACGACTGAATCATGTTGCTTGTATCTTTCAATTTATATTGCTTTTTATTTCTTTCCTAGTACGATTTGTTTGCTTATTGACTATCACTAAGTGTTGTATCTTTTTATTGTTGATGAATGTATTTTATTCTCCTTATGTACACGGAGAGCATGTGCACCAAACACAAATTCCTTGTGTGTCCAATCACACTTGGCTAATAAAGAATTCTATTCTATTTCTATTTCTATTATTCTATTCTATTCTATTGTCACTTTGAAACTATACTGATCGACATACTTTAAAATGAAATTACGTTGCATACAGCCCTCAAAGGATCTCTCCATCTCTAATATAAACATGACAAGATACATCACTGCATACATATCTACATATATACGTATGCCTTTACCCATATATTGGAAAATGGAAAAGAAGACATTAGGGCTAACCAGTCAGAATAACATAAGGATAATCTTCCAAATGAAAAAAACAAGGCAAAACAAGAAAAATAATAAATCAAGATAAGTACCTATAGACAACACAATAAAATAAATGAATGCCGTCTTTTTAAAATCAAATGAAAGTTCTCCACTGGAATTAAAAGTAAGTTCCATAATCCTGGGGCATTTGAGGATCTACCCCAACAAAAAGCCCTGTTCTTAGGTGCAATTCCTGCCCAATCCCATTTCTTGTTCTTTCCAAGAAATCTGGGAAAGTTTTAACGCTTCAGCAACGAGGAAACTCTCCCTGAGCAAGCTACAAAACAGACAATGGCAATTAACGCTGCCCACAAATTCCTCTGGAAGCCGTCAACTTCATTGGTGGCTCCATATATGTATTATTCAGGGCACGGGGCAGCATTTCCACGCTGGCAGATTGCGAATGGTACGATTGCCAATTTCCTCCTGTGACTCAGAAACCTGGCCTTTGCATTCTCACACGGAACAAAACTCTTGATCAATAATTCAAGAGGACGATGCTTGTTAAGTACGAGCTCCGAAGCTGACCTGTAACCAAGCCCCTATTCATGTGTCCAAGTGTCTTTTTCCCCCCATTTAATTACCGGATTACATTCTTTTCCAGGTTTGGGGTTTCTAACCCATCACTTCTAGAAGCCTCACTAGGAGGATGCAAAGAATACAGCATCCAGTTTTGATCCCCACGTTACAAAATAAAAAAGTTGTTGAGACTTTGGAAAAAGTGCAGAGAAGAGCAACGAAGATGATTAAAGGCCTGGAGGTAAAAACATATGAAGAACGGTTGCAGGATTTGGGTATGGCCAGTCTAGAGAAAAGAAGGACTAAGGGGGACATGATAGCACTCTTCCAGGATTTGAGAAGCTGCCCCAAAGAGGAGGGGGTCAATTTATTTTCCAAAACCACAGAAGGCAGGACAAGAAGCAAGGATGGAAACCAGTCAAGGAGAAAAGCAACCTGGAATTAAGGAGAAAATTCCTGACAGTGAGGATAATTAACCAGTGGAACAGCTTGCCACCAGAAGTTGTGGATTCTCCATCATTGGAGGTCTTTCAGAAGACACTTGAAATCCACTTGTCTGAAATAGTATAGGGTTTCATGCTTGGGCAGGGGGTTGGACTAGAAGACCTCCAAGGCTCCTTCCAGCTCTGTTCTGATTGATTGCCTGTTTGAGGTTCAACTGGCTTCAGGTCTGCTACCTTCTGAGAAAAAGGAAGAAAGGAAGCTACCAACATTTTGGAGTTTTCTAATAAAGTAAACATATGTTCGGCAGTTCGAATCCCCAACACCACGTAATGGAGTGAGCTCCTGCGACTTGTCCCAGCTTCTGCCAACCTAGTAGTTCGAAAGCACATAAAAAATGCAAGTAGAAAAATAGGGACCACCTTTGGTGGGAAGGGAACAGTGTTCCATGCACCTTCGGCGTTGAGTCATGCCGGCCACATGGCCACGGAAACGTCTTTGGACAGCGCTGGCTCTTTGGCTTTGAAACAATGAGCACCGCCCCCTAGAGTCAGGAACGACTAGCACATTTGTGCAAGGGGAACCTTTACCTTAAACATAGGTACCAAAACAACTTAATAATAATAACTGGGAATGTATTTTGCCTTAAGAACAGAAATGTTTGAAGTGATAGAGAAGAGCTTTCCCAGGGTCACATGATCCCTTATTCCAACTTTCTGGCAAGCCAAAATCCACTTAATAACCATGTAACCAACTTAACAATTGCAGTTATTCGCTTAACAACCATGGCTTGGCAGGTGGTAAAATGGGACAAAATCCACTTAACAGATGTCTTGCTTAGCAAAAAGAATTTTTGGGCTCAATTATGGTCATAAGTCAAGGACTGCTTAGTGCCTTAAAGTAGCAGTCTACCATCTCATGCCGATTATTAACTTCCAAACCATTATTGCGTTTTTTAGGTTACTGGGCTATACAAATTTTGAAAGAATATCGCTCCGATTCCTGGAATTTTTCCAGCTCTCAAAGCTGGAGACAGGCCATTGAAAACAACAGCGCTCAAAATAATCTAGGAAGGGATTGGAAACTGCCCCAAGGTTTAAGATAAATTCTTTTGCTTGTTTGTTTGTTTTAACCCCCCCCCCAAAAAAAAAAAATTTCACTCGACAACTAAAAAGAAAAATTAAAGGGGGAAAGGCCTATGATGATAAAATTCAAAATGCTGGTCTCAAAAAGGATAAATTACACGTAAATGTGTCCGTATTATCACAAAGTTGTAAATTTCATGCCGTTTTGTGAGGCTCCCGTGTGTTTGGGCCTCTGTTTTATTAAAATGCTTTGCGACGGAAAAAGAGAGGGAGGAAGATCACTTTTTATTGTGGTTCAGATGGCATTAGGAGACAAGCGAAGATGACTTACGATACAGAAACCCATCTAATCTTTGCAACAAAAAATATACATCAAGCACTTAGCTGTCGTTTGGGGATGGGGAGATTGCTACCTATGCTCCCTCCCCTCTTTTTCTAGTGAAAACAAGGACTAGGGATGTCATGATAGCAGTCTTCCAGTATCTCAGGGGCTGCCACAAAGAAGAGGGAGTCAAGCTATTCTCCAAGGCACCAGAGGGCAGGACAAGAAGCAATGGGTGGAAAGTAATCAAGGAGAGAAGCAACCTAGAACTAAGGAGAAACTTCCTAACAGTGAGAACAATGAATCAATGGAACAACTTCCCTCCAGAAGTTGTAAATGCTCCAACACTGGAAGTTTTTAAGAAGAAATTGAAAAGTCTTTTTCTGAAATGTTATAGGGTCTCCTGCTTGAGCAGGGGGTTGGACTAGAAGACCTCCAAGGTCCCTTCCAGCTCTTGTTATTCTGCATTCTGACATGATAGCTATCTCAGGGGTTGCCACAAAGAAGAGGCAGTCAACCTATTCTCCAAAGCACCCAAGGGCAGAACAAGAAGCAAGGGATGGAAACTACTCAAGGAGAGAAACAACTTAGAAGTAAGGAGAAACTTCCTGACAGGGAGAACAATTCATCAATGGAACAACTTCCCTCCAGGAGTTGTAAATGCTCCAACACTGGAAGTTTTTAAGAACATGTTGGCTAACCATTTTCTGGAATAGTAGAGGGTCTCCTGCTTGAGCAGGGGGCTAGACTAGAAGACCTCCCAGGTCCCTTCCAACTCTGTTGTTCTGTTTTCTGTAATAAGCCACACAAGGCTCCAACTGCGAAGTGGTATTTTTAGAACCCATTTTTCTTTCCTGCCCTCCAAAACACTCTCATTACCAAAGAACGGAAAGCTGACATTGGCAACGCGTTATTAATGTCTTTCTCCCCCCCCTCTTTTTGCTCCAGTGCAGACTGGAATACACTACACAGAATGTACTTTTTCTCGCCACGACTTGTGAAGCAAACATCTGCGTTCTGTGCACAGATGGCCCCTGATCCCTCTTGCGCACCAGAAGAAACCGAGGGAAAATGGGCAAAAGCGAAAAGTCTGTGTTGAACCATCTTGCTTGCAAATCTGCCACCAACTGAATAACAGAGTAACAGAGCTGGAAGGGACCTGGGAGGTCTTCTAGTCCAACCCCCTGCTCAAGCAGGAAAACCCATGCCATTTCACACAAATCGTTCTCAAAGACCTCCAGTAGGGTGGAGGATCCACAACTTCTGGAGGAAAGTCATTCCACTGGTTCATTATTCTCTCTTTTAGGAAATTTCGTCTTAGTTCTAGATTGGATCTGCTCTCAGGTGCTTTGGAGAATAAACATATCCTCTCTTCTCTGTGATCTCTTCTCTCTGATTGGATCTATATGGTTCTTTTTGTAAAAAGGGGAGAAAGCTAATATGAACTCTGTATTTTTCTGGAAGTTGTTCCACTGGTTAATTGTCATAACTGTCAGGAAATTTCTCCTCAGTTCTAAGTTGCTTCTCTCCTTGATTAGTTTCCACCCATTGCTTCTTGTTCTGCCCTCAGGTGCTTTGGAGAATAGCTTGACTCCCTCTTCTTTGTGGCAACCCCTGAGATATTGGAAGACTTCTATCATGTCTCCCCTAGTCCTTCTTTTCATTCAACTAGACATACCCAGTTCCTGCAACCGTTCTTCATATGTTTTAGCCTTCAGTCCCCTCATCATCTTTGTTGCTCTTCTCTGCACTCTTAAGGGACACTGGAGGTCTTCTAGTCCAACCCCATGCTCAAGCCAGAGGCCCTACCATTCCAGACAAATGTTTGTCCAATCTCTTCTTTAAAAAAGAGCAATCCATCAATGGGACAGAAGTTGTTTTCAGAAGTTGTGGGAGCTTCATCACTGGAAGCTTTCAAGAAGGGACTGGACTGCCATCAGTCAGAAATGGTGTCGGGTCTCCAGCTTCGCCTGGGGGTTGGACTAGATGACCTACAAGGTCCCTTCTAACTCTGTAATGAAAGTGATGAAAACTTCCAGTGTTGGAGCATTCACAACTTCTGGAGGCAACATGTTCTACTGATTAATTGTTCTAACTCTCAGGAAATTTTAGTTCTAAGTTGCTTCTCTCCTTGATTAGTTTCCACCCATTGCTTCTTGTCCTGCCCTCTGCCAGGCCCATGCACGGAAGATGTACATGCACATGAAGCTAGTGTGCCTATGTGCGTGTGTGTGGCAAACCGGTGGTAAAAATAAGTGAAAGCCACCGCTGGTTTGCACATAAATGAAATTGAGATATTTCCTGAACTTTTCGAAGGAGATGAGCTAATTTATTACTCACAGCTATGGTGAGAAGGAGACTTTTTACAAATAAGTCACAGATAGCAAGTCATTGTGACATGTTTAAATGCTAGCTTACAAGTAAATCAACTTTTAAGTTCAAAAGCTGGCATTTCTAATTGCCCTTTAAACAATGGCAGTTTCTCCGGGAGGAGACAGAAGGAGAATGAGTTTTGTTCAGGTTTATAGATTAATCTGTAATTACTCTTATCAATAATGGAAAGAAGGGGGCATTCATTATGAAGTAAGGGCCTGCTGAAGGGACGGGGTGGCTCAGTGGCTAAGGCACTGAGCTTGTCGATCGGAAAGGTCGGCAGTTCGCAGTTCGAATCCCTAGCGCCGCGTAACGGCGTGAGCTCCCATGACTTGTCCCAGCTTCTGCCAACCTAGCAGTTCGAAAGCACATAAAAATACAATACAAGTAGAAAAATAGGAACCACCTTTGGTGGGAAGGTAACAGCGTTCCGTGTGCCTTTGGCATTGAGTCATGCCGGCCACATGACCAGGGAGATGTCTTCATGCCTGGAGAATAACCGGACAGAGAACCAATTGCTATTTTCAATCCCACCCCTGATTCTAACCACTGTGAAGGGAAAGAAGGAAGAAAGGAGGGACAGGAAGGGAGGAAGGAGGAACGAAGGATTGAGGGAGGGACAGGAAGGAAGGAAGAAGGAAAGGAAGAAGGAGGGACAGGAAGAGAGGAAGGAGGGAGGGAGGGACAGGAAGGAAGGAAGGAGGAAGGAAGGAAGGAAGGAAGGAAGGAAGGAAGGAAGGAAGGAAGGAAGGAAGGAAGGTGGGAAAGAAGGAAGGAAAACAGGAAGGTAAATAGGTAGGTGGGAAGGAAGGAAGGAAGGAAGGAAGGAAGGAGGGAAGGAGGGAAGGAGGGAAAGAAGGAAGGAAAACAGAAAGGTAAATAGGTAGGTGGGAAGGAAGGAAGGAAGGAAAACAAGAAGGTAAATAGGTAGGTGGGACGGAAGGAAAACAGGAAGGAAGGAAAACAGGAAGGTAAATAGATATGTGGGAAGGAAGGAAGGAAGGAAGGAAGGAAGGAAGGAAGGAAGGAAGGAAGGAAGGAAGGAAAACAGGAAGGTAGATAGGTAGTTAAAAAGGAAAGAAGGAAGAGGGAGGGAGGGAAAGAAGAAAGGAAGGAAAACAGGAAGGAAAACAGGAAGGTAGATAGGTAGGTGAGAAGGAAGGAAGGAAGGAAGGAAGGAAGGAAGGAAGGAAGGAAGGAAGGAAGGAAGGAAGGAAGGAAGGAAGGAAGGACCATGCAGTTCAAAGTGAGTGGTCCTTGTTAGCAACTGGTTAAAGTGGTCATATCTACAGCTGCTTAATGGGTGGCTAAGACAGCGCCTGGACCTGAATCCAAAGCATTACACCTTCTTCATCGGCAGAATAACTGTTACAGCCAGCTAATCAGAAGTGGTTATAAGAGTAGAAGTATCCCTGCAGGCATTCTACCTACTGGCTGTTTAAGTCGTGATCTCCCATAGGCTGGATTTAGCTACTCTATACTCTCATTTTCCTTTGAGTAAACAGCCATGTTTGCAAAAGGAATTACTTCGCTGTGTAATAATGGCTTTTGCAGAAGTTCTCCAAGCCCATTCGTCTCCTTCTCCTGAAGACGGCTGTCAATCAACCCATCCTTTTATTAAGAAATTTTTAAAATCCCGAGGCCCCCAAGACCTTCAGCCCTCTTTATCGAATCTTGATCTGCTCTGTCTTGGTTGTGTTCTTCTTTCTCAATAGACAACCCAGCTGTTCACACAACTTAGAATAGGATAGAATTCTTTATTGGCCAAGTGTGATTGGACACCCAAAGAATTTGTCTTCGGTGCATAAACTCTGAGTGTACATAAAAAATATACATTCATCAAGAATCATAAGGCACAACACGCAGTGATAGTCACAGGATACTAAATAAGCCACCAAAATCATAGTAGGAAACTCAATAAAACAATATAAATATTATCTATATACAGAGCCAAATACCATTCACTCATCACGAAATCTCCAGAACCGTATAGTCTACAAACTTGGAATTTGGCACATATGTTTCTCTTGGCTTCTAGGTGCTCGCTAAGAAAAGATTTTTTTTCAAAATGACCATCAGATCATTAATATTTCTTATACAGTAATTAACATGCTCTGATACTAAGGAGTTCTACTTCCCCTCCCCACCTGAAAATAACTCTCTTCCAACTGCCAGTTGCTTTATATTACCACACTCTGATGCTAAGAAGTTAGACATTCTACTGCCCCTCCCCATCTGAAGAGAACTCTGTTCCAACTGCCAGTTGCCTCACATTCCGTTACCTCAGTTCAAACAGGCAGACATTCCACTCCGTCACTCAAGAGCCGCCTGGGGCTCCTTACTGTATTAAACGTCGGTACCTCACCAAAATGTCTATGCTTTCCACCTATGGAACTGCTTCCGGACTCAAGGCGGCAGGAGCGATATTCCCTTATGTGTTTCAATCACCGACCACCACTGAGCCAATAGATTGTGAACTGAATTTCTCCTGCATAGCCCAATCACATAGTGTCTTCGCGAAGCACAGGTATCCAGCTAGTAATATAATATAACTTAACAACTCTTGCTCGATTCGGCTGCAGCCCAAGGATCGTCTTCCTGGAAAAACACGGTTATCATTATCCCAGGATGGGGGGGGGGGCGTTCCCGTGACCTACATGGGATTTCCGTCTTCTCTGTAATGTAACAAGTGTTCTCCAGGAGACTCTGCCTGTTCTCTTGTCACCGAGAACCTGTAATTATCATCTGGCAAGCCTCCTTTTAGCCTCGTCCCCTGATTACAGGCCAAACGATTTACAGCTGCAATTTTGCAAGATCTATTTGGGGAAATATCCCCCGACACAATCAAATCCTTTTGGGAGACACCATATTTCAGACGAAGACATCTCTCCATTGTGTGTGTGTGTGTGTGTGTGTGTGTGTGTGTGTGTGTGCATTTTGTAACCAGGGAGCAAAAGACGCTTTCTACTACGAAACCAGTCCTCATAGACAAAGAGCCAGCGGAGGTGTGAACACCGCTGTATCGACGCTTTTACAGATTGACTTGTGAAGTAGACCCATTGTACCGTACGTTGGTAATAGCCTGTACGTTGAAAGCAACAGTAGCAATGGAAAACAACCCAAATGCAAGATTCAGTTTCTCAGGATTAAACAAAGCAAATGAAAAGGGACTTTGGGACTCGGTGGACTTGGTGAGAGACCACACTTGGAATACAGCATCAAATTTTGATCACCGCAATATAAAAAAGGTGTGGAGACTCTAGAAAGAGTGCAGAGAAGAGTGACAAAGAGGATTAGGGGATTGGAGGCCAAAAAATACGAAGAACGGTTGCAGGAACTGAGTATGTCTAGCTTAAGAGAAAGAAGGACTAGGGGAGACATGATAGCAGTCTACCAATATCTCAGGGGTTGCCACAAAGAAGAGAGAGTCAAGCTATTCTCCAGAGCAGCTGAAGGCAGGACAAGAAGCAATGGATGGAAACTAATCAAGGAGAGAAGCAACCTGGAACTGAAGAGAAACTTCCTAACAGGGAGGACCATGAACCAGTGGAACAGCTGGCCACCAGAAGTTATGGGTACTTCGTCACTGGAAGAGATTGCACAGCCGTTGGTCTCCAATTGTTTAGAGCAGTGATGGCTAACCTTTTTGTCATGGTGTGCTGACCCCTTGTGAGACCTGCCCTCCTGCGCATGCACTTGTGACCCTCCCCGCCGTGCTCCCTCATGCATGCATATGTGACCCCCCCCCCCATGTCCCCATGCCTCCCTGCAGCCTCCTGGGAGCAAAAATGGGTGACACAGACACCCTCCCACCCCTGACGCATGCATGCATCTCCTGTGCATGCGCCCAGCCCCACGCGTATGTGCAGCAGAGACCCAAAAATCAGCTGGCCAGCAGGAGGCGTGTGCACATGAACTGAGCTGAGCTGGGGCGATGGCTCACGGGCCCTGCGTGCCACCTGTGGCACTCACGCCGTAGGTTCACCATCACAGGTTTAGGGCCTCCTCTTGAGCAGGGGGGTTGGACTAGAAGACCTCCAAGGTCCCTTCCAGCTGTATTCTAGTTGATTGGATCTGCCTGAGCACCGCCGTCGGTATGGTCTATGATGGAATACGTATTTTCTTTTTTTTTCCCCCGGAGGTTGTTTGTTTTTCTAGAGCTTTTCTCCACACAAGAGTGCTGAGCGGCTAATGACAAAAACAGAAGGGGGTGCTTTCGCGCACAGGCACTCAATAATTTTAACCGTGGGTGGTGTGGCTGCGTAGTCAGGGCAGGAGAACAGGCACTTGGGAAGCGTGATTAAGTCGGATTTCAAATGCCACCTTCTCGCTGTGACCACGTCAAAGGGGAAGGGGGAAATTTGTTCAGATGGGCTGTAAGTGCAACAGTACAAAACAGCCAAGGCATTGCGAGCTAAACAGTTTAGCAAGAGCAGGGGAGAAAGGCAAGGGAGGAGCCGAATCTTCATTGCTCTTTTTAAAGACTAAACATGGTTTAAGATGTTCTCCAGGAGTTATCTTTATGGTGCAATTTTGAGGACTGGAGCCCCAACACAGAGGTGGTATTCCGCCGGTTCTGACTGGTTCTGGAGAACCGGTAGTAGTGGAAATTTTGAGTAGTTCAGAGAACTGGCAAATACCACCTCTGGCTGGCCCTGCCCCTATCTATTATCTGCCTCCCGAGTCCCAGCTGATCGGGAGGGAATGGGGATTTTGCAGTATCCTTCCCCCAGGAATGTGGAGGGAATAGGGATTTTGCAGTATCCTTTCCCCAGGAACGTGGAGGGAATGGGGATTTTGCAGTATCCTTCCCCCAGGAATGTGGAGGGAATAGGGATTTTGCAGTATCCTTCCCCCAGGAATGGGGAGGGAATGGGGATTTTGCAGTATCCTTTCCCCAGGAATGGGGAGGGAATGGAGATTTTGCAGTATCCTTCCCCCAGGAATGGGGAGGGAATGGGGATTTTGCAGTATCCTTCCGCCAGGAATGGGGAGGGAATGGAGATTTTAATAATAATAATAATAAATAAATTTAATTTGTTAGCCGCTCCCTCTCCACAAGGGACTCGGGGTGGTGTACAATAGGAGCACATACATATATACATATAAACATGACGGACATGGGATTCTGCAGTACCATTTCCCTGCAGTGAGTGGGGATCCATCCACTCATTCAAGCATTTGTTCAGCTGCCCCAGAACTGCATGCTCAGACTCTCTTTCCAATCAGCCTCTATGTTATTTCCGGGTGTTTCTCCCAGCTTGGAACTGAACTAGATGGATTTTCCTTCCAACGGTATCAACCCAATTCTTGTACATTAGTTATAGACAAAATTGTGACCCAGGGAATGCAGGTGTTGCGACCTGCCAACAGCCAGCGGAGTTGGCAGCAGACTCGGACAGTGAGGAGGGTTGGGGAGGGTCATGGGCCAGTCCTGGAGTCTGGGGAAGGCTCTGATGAGGGCTCTGTGTCAGAGGCAGAGAAGGGGCCAGGGCCATATGCCAGTCATCAGCTGCCTTTGGAATTGGACATCAGTGGGGCAGAAGAACAGCTGGAGCCTGTTCCCAGTGTGTGTGTGTGCGCAGAGTTGCTAGATGAAAGGAACAGCTAAAGAACAGGGGTCGACTCGGGAGTAAGGCCACAGGTGGACGGTGAATGGCCCCTCCCAGAGGAAATAAAAGAGGAGCAAAAGGGGAGTGGAGTTTGCAGGAAACAATTAGTTTGTTTAATTGGTTCGTGACTCTCCGAGACTCCTTGCCAAGTTTTGCAGATATCATCCTGGCAGCTCTCCAAGCCAGAGGAGGTCTGTAAATCCTCTTCCTGGGATCCCAGAGTTCCCAGATTCTCCACGAAAGAACAAATAAGCATGGCAGAAGCTAATTTTTTTATTTATGAGCGCAGACGCAATTATGAAAATAAACTCCCGGAAGGCACAGCAAGGAATCTGGAAAGACGTTCAAATCCCCGGGAAACGCTACAAAATGCAGGCAGGTGTCAAAAGAACCGCAGGGAGGGAAGGCTTCCCCGCTGAACTCAACACAACTCCCCACCCCCACCCCAGTTAAATAATAAATCAGGAGTCTTGTAAACCAGGTTTTGTTAAAGAAAAAAAACACACACACACACAACTGCATTGCAGGAGTTCACTTGGTATTTCACAGCGACCTGGGAGTTTTTCCTGTTCCGAATCAAAATTGCATGAAATCGTTCTTAGCGGTTATTTCATGTCATGGGTGAAAAGAGAAAAAAAAATGAAATAAAACCATTTGAATCCGAGGCAGACGGGCGGTTAAGGAACACGAAAGATAAATGAGTAGAATAGAATAAATATGTTCCTTTAAGTGTAAATATCTCTTTACTTAAGTCTGCGAAGTTTCCATGGCATTCTGGTGCACGCTTATTCTATGAAATAAAGGCCATTGACTCCCTAAATTTACATCTCTTAATTATTTCCAGTTCTACAGGTAGTTCTCCACTTACAACAGTTTGTTTAGTGACTGTTTAAAGTTACAACGGCATTGGGGGTGGGGGCAAACGACATGTCTGTTTTTCACACTTATGACTGTCGCATGTCCGCGTGATCAAAATTCGGACCCTTGGCAACTGACTCATATTTATGACGGCTGTACTGTCCTATGGTTGCTTGATCCCCTTTTTGTGACCTTCTGACGGGGGGGGGGAGCCAAATTCACTTAACAGATGTGTTACTAACTTAACACCCTGCAGTGATTCGCTTAAGAACGGTGGCGTCAGCGTTACTGGAAACCCCATTCAACTCCAATGAAACCCCAACCCCGGAAGCTTCCACATTGCCAGGTGGCAAGGGAGGTGGTAAAATGGGGCAAAAATTTGCTTAGCCAATGTCTCGCTTAGGAACGGAAATGGTAGCCGTAAGTCGAGGACTGCCTGGAAATTAAAATCAATGCTCCTTTCAGCCTGAACTCAGCCGATATCAATGATATCCAGGGAGGAATCTGTCCTCTGACTTCATTCCAGAGAAGTTGGGCTGGTTAAGGATAATGGGCTCTTTATTTATTCATTAGAGACGCTTTCCACTTGTTCTCAAGAAACTGACAGGTAGCCCTCCTCCCTTCTCCCTATATTCCTCGTCGCAATCCACCAAGGTGGGTTTTTAGTGAGAGAAGCTAACTGGAATTCTTTCAAGAAGTTTCCATGCTTTCATTGGGTGAGGGGGGAAAAGAATCTCATATTTTATCCAACAGTGAACGTCATAGGAATGTTACAGAATGTTAAAAAGCTTTCGTTTTCTCATTTTGCTCTTTCTTTCTCTCTCCCTCTCCCTATCTCCCTCCTTCCCTCCCTCCCTCCCTCCCTCCCTCTGCCTCCCTCCTTCTCTCCCCCCTCTCTCTGTGTAGAATAAGGAATAGAATAGAATAGGAATAGGAATAGGAATAGAATAGGAATAGGAACAGAGTAGAGTAGAGTAGAGTAGAGTAGAGTAGAGTAGAGTAGGAATAGGAATAGGAATAGGAACAGAGTAAAGTAGAGTAGAGTAGAGTAGAGTAGGGTAGAGTAGAGTAGAGTAGGGTAGGGTAGGGTAGGGTAGGGTAGGGTAGGGTGTAGGTAGGGTAGGAGGTAGGGTGATGGAGGGATGGAATGGGATAGGATAGTAGGATAGGATAGGATAGATAGGATAGAGAGATAGGATAGTAGAATAGAATAGAATAGAATAGAATAGAACAGAATAGAACAGAACAGAACAGGAATAGGAACAGAGTAGAGTAGAGTAGAGTAGAGTAGAGTAGAGTAGTAGAGTAGAGTAGAGTAGAGTAGAGTAGAGTAGAGTAGGATAGGATAGGATAGGATAGGATAGGATAGGATAGGATAGGATAACAGAGGTATTTAGTTAGTTTCCATCCATTGCTTCTTGTCCTGTCCTCGGGTGCTTTGGACCTGAGGATAAATATTATTTAAACATGTCTAATATCACCGCCCTTCAATTTCTAAACATCCCTCTCATTATTACATATACTGTATCTTGTCGATTGATTGAATACTGTTAATATTTGGATTGATTCGTAGTTTTGGAATATTTGGGATATTGAAAGCATGGTGGAAAAATGTGTAATTTTTTTAAACTATTAAATATAAGACAGGGGATAATAAATAATGGTGAAAAGAAAATGTTCTGGGAAAAATAAGAAAGAATAGAAACAGGAAAAAGGGGAACAAAAATTTGAATTCTTATTCCGAACCATCATTCTGTCACTTTTCCCAAGCACGGAGAGTCGGCCACATATGAATTTCATAGAAATTCAAATGCAAACTCAGAGGAGGGATAAACAAGGATGGAAGCCGGCTACTTTGGGGGAAGCATCGAGAAATTTTATTTTCCTGGCTTATCCCCTGCCGATGCATTGTTGTAGACTTCTGAACCTGTGTGTTTGTTTTGTTGTGTTGCCAAGACAGACAGGGAGATGTCCAGGGAATTGTGCCCACAGTAGTAACAACTTCATCATGGGTCACAATTGTAAAGGAAGCTGACAGAGCCAGCCCGTGAGGAATATTTTTCATATGGAAATCCTACTAGAAAGTCAGAGCAGATAAAAGGAAAGCAGGTAAGGCTTTCTTTTCCCCAGAATACAGGAGAAAGGAAGCTTAAGTTCCCCCCCAAAAATATACATTTTTTAAAATATATTTTCCTTTTTTTTCTTAAATATACATGTGCTTAATGTACAGTGTATTGTCTGGGTCATTTGCTTATAAGGTAAAGGCTCCCCACGCACATCTGTGCTAGTCGTTCCCAACTCTAGGGGGCGGTGCTCATCTCCATTTCAAAGCCGAAGAGCCAGCGCTGTCCAAAGACGTCTCCGTGGTCATGTGGCCGGCATGACGAAACACCGAAGGCGCACGGAACGCTGTTCCCTTCCCACCAAAGGTGGTTCCTATTTTTCTACTTGCATTTTTACGAGCTTTCGAACTGCTAGGTTGGCAGAAGCTGGGACAAGGAACAGGAGCTCACTCCGTTACGCGGCGCTAGGGATTCAAACCGCCAAACTGCCATCCTTTCTGATCGACAAGCTCAGCATCTTAGCCACTGAGCCCCCACGTCCATTTAATCTGCTTATACAACATAGTAAAATGGTATCATGGTAATCATACTTATAATATTATTAATCATAATAGTAGTAACTTTTACTTGTTTATAACATTTTATATTTTATATTATTATTTTGTTTATTTATTTATTATTTTCTTTTCTTTATTTATTTTATGTTATTATCTATAAATTTATTGGCTGTATTCTCCAACAAATTTATGTCTTCTCCAAAACCATCCACTCCTGGCTTCGTCATTGCTTTTATTTCCACCTGGATTTTCTAACAGACAAATCCTCAGGTCAAATATTATCTCCTAGCCGCTAAATGTGTGCGCTGCACACAATCGCCACTGTAGCATTCCATCTGTTGTACGATTGTTGGCTTGGTAGCATCGTCCCTTGGGACTAACTAAGAGAAGAAGAAACGGTGGGTGCTGGAAAACCGCACGACGCAACAGCAGCAATCTTCCAAGACAACAACAGCACATGAAAATTTTTCAAATAAAAAATATAGTGTGTGTGTGTGTGTTTGTGTGTGTGTGTGTGTATTTCGAAATGACCATCAGATCATCACTATTTCTCATATAGCATTATATTTACACACATCTTGCTAAGGAGCTAGACATTCTACTCCCCCTCCCCACCAGAAAGGAACTCTGTTCCAACTACCAGTTGACTTATATGAGCATAGCCAGTGTGTAACTCATCTGGTCTGCCGCTGGGAGTTTAGACATTCTACGACCCCTTCCCATCTGAAAAGAGCTCTGTTCCAACTGCCAGTTGCCTGATATTAACACACTCTGACGCTAAGGGGTTACACATTCTACATGGATTTTCAAGATTTAAGTGCCAATGTATCAAGCCTGATCATAACTACTCATTAATTATCAAGCTACATAGTTTTGTAGCGAAGCACAGGTATCCAGCTAGTATTCCTATATTTCCAATGTTATTTCATGCAAGAAAAACAAACAAACAAATGAAAGAATTCTCTGGAAAAAGGAAACCCAGAAACCAAATTTCTAACTACCTTGAGTTACACATACCAGATCTTTCTCAACTACAGGTAGTCCTGGTAAGTTCTAAGTTCTGTCATTTAGTTGCAGAAATGTTGTGCTCAGCGGTGATTGTTAAGTCAAAGACTTCCCGTACAAAGAAAGGCAAGGGACAGGTAGGCCTTGTTTGAATGACCGCAATTGGGGAAACTGCAGATAGGTCCTTAAATGAAGCCGTCGCTCAGTGAAACCACGACGGTGCTTAGGATCTGAACTCGGCTTTGCTTGGCTCTGTGGAGCTGAGAAGGTTGAAAATGTTGGCAGGAGAATGAAAAGTCAGCAATAAAAATAGCAATAGCGCTTAGATTTATATACCATTTTACAGTGATTCACAGCCTTCTCTAAGTGGTTTGCAGAGTCAGCCTCTTGTCCCCAACCACCTGGGTCCTCATTTTACCCACCTCGGAAGCATGGAAGGCTGAGTCAACCGTGAGCTGGTCAGGATCAAACTCCTGACAGTGGGCAGAGTTTAGCCTGCAATCCTGCATTCTAACCATTGTGCCACCAGGAAGGAGAATGAGAAAGGGAATAAGAGAGGAAGGAAGGAAGGAAGGAAGGAAGGAAGGAAGGAAGGAAGGAAGGAAGGAAGGAAGGAAGGAAGGAAGGAAGGAAGGAAGGATTGATTCAACCCAGTCCACACAATTTCCTCAAGTCCTTCCAATGGACTTCACCCACCCTAATTTCCCCCTTGCGTATCACTTGAATCTCAGCCATTATCCTTAGCAATTTTCCTATAATGAAGGAAAGGGTGGATTTTAACGGATGTGTGGATACTTATCAAGGAAGTCTAAGCGGAGTTCTCTCTCATTTGGGCCAAGAAGCCCGAGTAATTGTTCACCATCGATCGGGAACTTTTTATACAGAAGCCGAAAAGAATGGGATGGAGCTAAATAAGGTACAGAAGGCCCCGGTTGTTATGGCAACACCCAGTTCCCCCAGCACCACGTCGGCGTCAAGAGGGATGGGACCAAGTCCTGGCAACCAGCTCCTGCTCCTAGCAACTGTGTGTGCCTCCATCGGAGAATCTGCTCCCTTCTCACCTCACTTCCTGAAAACAATCGCGAGAAAGCCTTCCTCTTTTGCAGATGTTATGGAAACCAAGGACGGAGGATATCATAGTCACAAGGGGTTCAGGGTTTTTTTTTTTTCCCCAGCCAGGACTGATGGGTTTTATTCAATGCCCTTTAGAAATTGTAAGAGGAAGGATAACAGAAAAGCAGAATGGGAAGGGACCTTGGAGGTCTTCTAGTCCAACCCCCTGCTCAAGCAGGAGACCCTCTACCATTACAGACAAGTGACTGTCCAGTCTCTTCAAAAACTCCAGGGATGGAGCACCCACCACTTCTGGATTGAAGCCATTCCACAGGTTAATTATCAGGAAATGTCTCCTTAGTTCTAAGTTGCTTCTCTCCTTGATTCGTTTCCACCCAATGCTTCTTGTTCCGCCTTCGGACCCTTTGGAGAATAGGTTGACCCCCCACTTCCTTGTGGAAGCCCCTTGGATATTGGAAGGGTGCTATCATGTCTCCCCTGGTCCTCCTTTTCATAGAAAATAAAAAGGTCAAACTCACTCTCTCTCTCTTTTCTCTCTCTTTTTCTCTTCTCTCTCTCTCTCTTTCTCTTCTCTCTCTCTTTCTCTCTCCTCTCTCTCTCTCTCTCTCTCCTCTCTCTTTCTCTTCTCTCTCTCTTCTCTCTTTCTCTTTCTCTCTCTCTCTCTCTCCCCATCTCTCCCTCCCTCCTAACCCGCACTGCATATCGGACATTAATACAATCGAGCGAGTCCAGAAGTATTTCACGAGAAGAGTCCTCCACTCCTCCACTCGCAACAGAATCCCTTATGCCACCAGCCTTGAAAGTTTGGGCTTAGACAACTTAGAACTACGCCGCCTTCGGTCTGACCTGAACGTAGTACACAAAATTATCTGCTACAAAGTCTTATTTGTCAACAACTACTTAACCCCAACAACACACGAGCCAACAATAGATACAAACTCAAGGTAAACCGCTCCAAACTCCATTGCAGAAAATAACCGTTCACCAAGATGAGTAAGAGCCTGGAGGTTTAATGGGAAGCTCAGTCACAGAGCTGGTTATGCTGGTGTTTGCAAGAGCCTTCCTTCCCTTCCATGAAGGTGCATTTCTTATTGAATGTTTATTTATCTATTTATTCATTTATTTTTATTTGTCAAGCATGTACAAGGTAACAAATGTAAGTATAAACACGATTATGAATACAGGAAATGGGGACAAATAAATGGGGACTGTAGGACAGGGACGGTGGGCCCGCTGGTGGGCTTATGCACGCCCCCTTTACGGACTTCTTAGGAATGAGGTGAGGAGGTTCACGGTGGACAGTTTGAGGTTAACATTTTGGGGGTTCGAGGATGTAACAACGGAGTCAGGTAGAGCGTTCCAGGTGTTGACCTCTCTGTTGCCCAAGTCGTAGTCTCTGTGTCTGTTTCACAGCCTTCAACTTTCACCTGTTTTTACCCTGGCAACTTGTAACAGAAAGGAGTGGCATCTCAAAATACAAACTGTAAACAAATCTCCCCTTATCTGCAGCTTCTAATTGAGGCAACAAAGATTTCCACTACCCACGTCCTCCTTTGCCTCCTTGTGAAGATGACGTTTGCATAAGCACATTTTTTGTTCAGCACACTGCAGCTGATATCTAGGCTTATATGATATCGCTAATAAAACGCACAGAATTCCCCCTCTCTCTCTTCTAACAACCCAGCCTTGGTAATTATTATAATCCAGCAGCTTGTAGATATGTATGCAGTATATATTGTAGTCTATTCCTAGTGCAAAATGAGACCAGGGGCATACTACCACCTGGTAGAAAATCCTACAAAATGCACAACTAGCAGTATCAAATTCAGTAGAGTTTACAAGTATGGTGAATTTCTCTTTCCTAACTCATTCCGTAGCTAAGATTAGATTTCTTAAGATCTCTTGTAGACTCGCAGGGACTCGTGACGTATGACGCGTTTGACCCCTCCCTCGGATTCAGCCTGATTATCTCCTACAGCACCAAAAACTAAACAATATTACGGATGTCTTCAAGGAAAAGCTACCTCAAAAGTTACAATAATGCTAATTTCAGAACATCATGAAATGTGATTTAGATGTTGGACCAAGTGAACAGAGGCTCAAAGTTGAGTTTCAGTCATGGTATGGTATGATAGGAGGAGGAGCTTCCGGCGATGGCGGTCGCCTGTTTGAGCTCCTAGTTCATCGTGGAGCGCCCGATAGGGGTAGGAGGTTGCCGCCAGCCCCCATGGCAACGGGGAGCTGAGACTTGGATAGCCCGACCACCCTGGCATGTTTGGGGCTTATTTTAGTCCACCAGGGGTGGTCGGAGAAGCTTGGAGGCAAACAAGAGCGGAGCGGAGCTGAGCAGCCGAGAAAGGAAGCTGTGAGGCAATGGCGGCGGCGGCGGCAGCGCGGCGGCGACGGCGGCAGCGCGGCGCGAAATTTGAAAGAGGAAAGGGGAAAAGGCAAGACAACACCAAGACAACACCAGGAAAGGCAAGCCAGCGGCACCAGAGAGGATGGAGAGACAATGGAAGTTCTGGAGCCGCCCTACAACGCTAAAAAAAACACCAGAGGACATCGAGTGGTGAGCAGAATGGGGAGGCAGCAGGGAGCGGCACTGGGAGATGGCTGCGGTATTGGGTGTGTGGAAAGAACCGCAGCCAGGGACTCCTAGGGACTCCCCCATAACAGCTGGCCATATCCTGGCTGCCCCCATGCTCCTAGGAACTTGCTCTGGTGTCTTGAGAATCCTGATAATTTTGGAAGCTTTTCCCAAATTGCTGCAAATGTTAAGAGAACTGAGAACTGAGACGCCGGATGGGGGGGGGTCAAGGTGAGGATGTTGGGGAACCAGTAGAAAGAAGAAGACCTAAATAATGGTTGGGGATGACCTGGAACCTTAGAGGTCACTGAAGACCCGTGTTAGGGCCATGGATGAGCCCAACTGACTGCCCAGACTAAGACCAAGAACAGCTGGGCTTAGAAGGCCACCCCTCATTTACTAAGGAACCCACATCTGTACTACATTTATTTTTAATCCACCTTGGACTGTCACCTCATTTTATGATATCTCCACCTGCTTCACCTTCACGTCCCGGAAATATTTGGAACATTTTCCCCTCCAGCTCCCCAGTAACATCTCAGCCTCCGGCTATTAACTATTAATTTTTACCATCTGCACCCTTACCCAATTGGGTTTTAATACTTTATCAATTTATTCAAGGCTAGACCTGCTCCGCCTGCGGGAGGCCCCGCTCTCGCAGGTATGGCCCTTGGCTCTCTCAAGGGCCTGCCTTGATGACGGGTTTGTGAACCCCGAGAGGTGGAAGAAACGGAGGCTGAGGGGCTTTTTATCCAGAAGTTTTTTATTGTTATTAAGGGGTTCCAGGGAGGGGGGGTGTGATAACCAGGCCGGGAGAGGCGCCAGTGCCAGTGCTGGACGGACAGGTGAGTCCGGGAAGGAAGTGAGCGGAGCGGGGGGGGAGAGGGAACAAGAGATTCCAATAGAGGGTTGTTTGATTACAACGGTCGCGGGGAGGGGGGGATGCGAGGACAAGAGAAGATCACAAGGTCGGTTGGGAGACCGTGGTTGTTGGCTATGCCCGGTCGTCTGCACCAACCCCCGCAACCTAGGTGGCCAGGAACTACAGAGCCCGGGCCTACGGCTGATGCTTTGCAATGCAAGGTCCGTAACCAACAAGGCCCCCCTCATTAATGAGTTGATCTCTGAGGGGGAGCTAGACCTTGCAGGGATAACGGAAACCTGGTTGGGCCACGAGGGTGGTTTACCCCTCGTGGAAATGTGCCCACCAGGTTTCCGTGCATTCCATCAGCCTCGGGCCCTGGGTAAGGGTGGTGGGGTGGCGGTAGTTATACGGGAAGGTCTAGAGCCGAGGGAGTTCACTGTTCCTCAGATATCCGGGTGTGAGTCCCTTGGTGTGAAATGGGGCCCACGGAGGCAGTTGGGTTTGCTGATTGTATACTTGGCTCCTCGCTATACATCAGCAGCCCTGCCCGAGCTCCTCGAGCTGATCTCGGAGACGGCGGTTGAGATCCCCAGGCTCATGGTCATGGGAGATTTCAACCTGCCGTCGACGGGAGCAGCATCTGAGGTAGCTCGGGAGTTCATGGCTTCCATGACAGCCATGGGCCTGACCCAGTTAATTCAGGGCCCCACACACGAAGGAGGCCACACATTGGACCTTGTCTTTGTATCTGAGCAGTGGACGAGTGATCTGGGTAGAGGGGATTTTACTGTTACACCCCTGTCATGGTCAGATCACTCATGTCTCCGGCTTAACTTCCCTGGCGCTACCCCCCACCGCGAGGAGGCGGGACCAGACGGTCCACGCTGGTACCGCCCCAAGCGCCTGATGGAGCCGGATAGGTTCCAGACGGAGCTTGGGCCATTACCTGTAGCCCTGACCCGCGCTCGGTCGGAGGACCTAGCGGCCGCCTGGAATAGGGCGGCGGCTGGGGCCTTGGACCGGATTGCGCCTTTGCGACCTCTCCTGCGGCAGCGACCCACCCGGGCTCCTTGGTATACCGAGGAGCTGAGGGTGATGAAGCGTCACAGGAGACGTCTAGAGAGCAGGTGGAGGTCCTCACGCTCCGAATCTGATCGAACACAGGTAAGATCCTACTTGCGGACCTACCTGGTGGCATTAAGGGCGGCCAAACGTAGATATTGTGCCACCCTTATTGCGTCCGCGGATAACCGCCCTGCTGCCCTGTTTAGGGTGACCCGCTCCCTCTTGTCACAGGGGACGCAGGGGGCACCTTTACAGGGCAGAGCAGAGGAATTTGGGGAATATCTGCAGGACAAAGTCGCTCAGATCCGGAGCGGATGGGCCCCACTCAGTGGACCAGACGAGCCGCCAACAGCGAGTCTTGTGAGACCATCCTGGGAGGAGTTTGATTCTGTTGCCCCCGAGGATTTAGATAGGTTGCGTGGACGGCTGCGACCCACCACATGTTTAATGGACCCGTGTCCCTCCTGGTTGGTACTGGCATCTTGGGAGGTGACACGAGGCTGGCTTCTGGGCCTGGTGAATGCCTCATTGGGTGAGGGATCCTTACCAACCGCCTTGAAAGAGGCGGTGGTGAGGCCCTTACTTAAGAGGCCCTCACTCGACCCAATGGAGCTAGCTAACTATCGTCCAGTCTCCAACCTTCCGTTTCTAGCGAAGGTTGTTGAGAATGTGGTGGCCCAGCAGTTTCCACAACACCTTGACGAATCCGAGTATCTAGACTCACGCCAGTCCGGCTTCCGACCTGGGCACAGCACAGAGACAGCCTTGGTCGCGTTGGTTGATGATCTCTGGAGGGCCAGAGATAGAGGTTGTTCCTCTATCCTGGTCCTATTAGACCTCTCGGCGGCTTTTGATACCATCGACCATGGTATCCTATTGCGCCGGTTGGAGGGGATGGGAGTCGGAGGTACCGTTTTGCGGTGGTTCGGCTCCTACCTCTCCGACCGGAGGCAATGTGTGTTGACAGGGGGACAGAGGTCGACCCCGAGGCCACTCACTTGTGGGGTGCCACAGGGGTCGGTCCTCTCGCCTCTCCTGTTCAACACATATGTAAAGCCGCTGGGTGAGATCATCCGTGGTTTTGGGGTTGAGTATCACCTCTACGCTGATGATACTCAGCTGTATATTTCAACTCCAAACCACCCCAACGAGGCTGTCGAAGTAATGTCCCGGTGTTTGGAGGCCGTCGGGGTCTGGATGGAGGACAACAGACTTAAACTCAACCCCTCCAAGACTGAGTGGCTGTGGCTACCGGCACCTCGATTCAGCCAGCTGATTCCATCGCTGGCCATAGGGGGCGAGCAGTTGCCCCCTGTGGAACGGGCGCGCAATTTGGGCGTCCTCCTTGATGCCCGGCTGTCAATGGATGACCATGTGGCGGCCGTGGCAAGGGGGGCGTTCCACCAGGTTCGCCTGGTGCGCCAATTGCGCCCCCTACTGGACCGGGATGCCCTACGCACGGTCACTCATGCGCTGGTGACGTCCCGCCTGGATTACTGCAACGCTCTCTACATGGGGCTGCCCTTGGGACGCGCCCGGAGACTGCAGTTAGTTCAGAATGCAGCCGCGCGGGCTGTGATGGGGAGTACGAGGTACTCCCACGTAACACCTCTCCTGCGCGAGCTGCATTGGCTACCTGTGGTTTTCCGGGTGCGTTTCAAGGTGCTGATTACCATCTTTAAAGCGCTCCATGGCACGGGACCTAGTTACTTGCGGGATCGCATCCTCCCACATACATCCCTGCGGCCAATACGCTCACACAGGGAGGGACTTCTCCTGGTGCCATCCACTGGACAATGCCGGCGGGCGACACCGAGGAGTAGGGCCTTCTCTGTGATGGGCCCAACCCTCTGGAATGACCTCCCCCCCGACATTAGAACCACTTCTGACCTCCGCTCCTTCCGGCAAAAACTGAAGACTCACCTGTTCCGATTAGCAGGCCTGGCATAATTCAACTGTCCCTCCTGGCAAACGCACTATATCTGGTTATTTTAGGGTTTTTTTAATTCACTGTATTTGTTTTTAGGGGTTTGAACTTATTTTAATCTGCTTTGTACAGTTCTTTTAATGTCATTCTAACCTCCTCCATGTCAACTGTCAACTGTACATACTTAATTTTATTGTATCTGATATATTTTGTATGAACTGTACACCGCCCCGAGTCCCTTTCGGGAGAGGGGGCGGTCTAGAAGCATTAAATTAAATTAAATTAAATTAAATTAAATGGAAACTCATTGGTTGATTTGGGGGTCAATCACTTTCTTAGACCAGGATGGCAACTGTAGAGCTAAAAGAAAGAAACATCCTTTTCGTAAGCTAACTTGTAAAGGCAAAGGTTCCCCTCACACATATGTGCTAGTTGTTCCTGACTCTAGGGAGCGGTGCTCATCTCCATTTCAAAGCCGAAGAGCTGTCCAAAGATGTCTCCGTGGTCATGTGGCCGGCATGACTCAACACGGAAGGCGCATGGAACGCTGTTCCCTTCTCACCAAAGGTGGTTCCTATTTTTCTACTTGCATTTTTACGTGCTTTCGAACTGCTAGGTTGGCAGAAGCGGGGACAAGGAACGGGAGCTCACTCCGTTATGTGGTGCTTGGGGTTCGAACTGCCCAACTGCCAACCTTTCTGATTGACAAGCTCAGCATCTTAGCCACCGCCTCAAGCTGTCTTGAGTTACCTGGAAAACAGGTAGAATGTACATGTAATGAATCCACCAAAAGGCTCCAGGTTTATTTAAGCCAATGTTAGATCAAGGCAAGCCAACAGCTAGATAAGTCAATGTTGGATAAAGAGATGCTACATCAGGCAAAGGTTTGTACGAAAATGGCCAACTAGTATATTTGATGCAGTGACAATACGCAGCCAGTTAATTTGTCCAGGAGCGATGAGTGGCCATAGCTTCCAGCTTAATGGCCCATTAGTGTCGGCTGCAAGTTCAGCATGATGTGATAGTTTCTATCTGAAATTTATGTCTCCCCTGTTAGACCCTTGGATTGCATTCAGCCACGGAAGGAATGTTCCCCATTCCCCATCTTGCTGATAAAATGCCTCCCGGTATGCTCAGCAAAAGCTCCCTGCCATCTGCTTGCTTGGGTGTGGTTTATGGGCCAACGGAGACAACGTGGGAATAGCGACTCTTCACCGGGGGGGGGGGCACAATCTTCCTCCCAGAGGAAACGGGATGGAGTGAAGCTGTTGGAAGACTTCCCGAGACGAGTCGGTCTGTTGGTTTTTAGATTGACAGCCTGAATCAGGAGACAGCTTCGTTGCAGGGATAATGGGGCAGGGAAAGTGGAAGAGGTGGAAGGAAAAAAGAGAGGGGAGGAGGAGGAGGAGAAAGGGAAGGGAAGGGAAAGAACAGAGAAGAGAAGGAGAAGTGGGGCCCAGAGAGGGCATAAAACCCAGGGACTCTCAGTATCTCGGCCCTTTTTTCTGTTCAGGAATTCAAGCCATGTCATCCTGTCCACCATTAAACCATCTTTCCAAACAGCCTCCGTGTTTCCAGTGTCTTTTGCCCCACTTGGAACTGAACCCAGAAGGACATTTCTTCCAACAAGGGGTTAGGGGCTAGGGAAGGAGAGGAAGAGAGAGGAGAGGAGAGGAGAGACAGGGGAGGAGAGGAGGAGAGAGGAGAGGAGAGGAGAGAAGAGACAGCAGAGGAGAGAAGGAGAGGAGAGGAGAAGAGAAGAAAAGTGAAAGGAGAGGAGAGGAGAGAAAGGAGAAGAGAGAAAAAGAGAAAGAACAGGACAGGGGAAGGGAAGGGAAGGGAAGGGGAGGAGAGGAGAGGAGAGGAGAGGAGAGGAGAGGAGAGGAGAGGAGAGAAGAGAAGAGAAGAGAAGAGAAGAGAAGAGAAGAGAAGAGAAGAGAAGAGAAGAGAAGAAGGCCACCTAATTTTCCTGGCTACTTTGTTCATGCCGGATATTATCACTTTGCAAGGCTTAGAGGGAGCCCTCCCCGTGGCTCTCTCCACGCACACAGCCAGCCTCTCTGATCACCCTGAGCAAAGAAGACAAAGGCCTTGTTTCCTGTGAGCTACAACTCAACTACAAAGCCCACTAACAACCTCCGCTCATCCTCGCCTCCCCCCACTCCCACCCCCAGCGGCTAGAGAGATGCACCCCCATCTGTCGACAGGACCACCAGTGAAGCTGCTGTGTGCATGCAGATCGCCGAGGCTCCCTGCTCATCTCCAGCTCTGATTATTTATGACTTATCAGATCGGCTGAAAGCCTTCATTAATTCTCCAGGCGTGATGACTTCATTCATTCAGACCAGACTGTTTTTTTTAAGATGTTGTTGTTGTGGTTTCTTTTTTAAAAAACAACAACAACAGCAAAGCACTATATTCTTATTGGTGCGGCAGTTGCGTTCTACGGCTTGGCTGTTTGCAGGGTATTATTTCTGCGATAATAATGTACTGTAGGAAGTTAACACCCACCCCCTCTCCTAGAAAAATGAAATCTCCTGGGAAATATTGAAAAGGCAGGATATCGTATTCTCCCTGGATCGGAAAAGGAGAAACATGTCTTTAGGCAGGAAACAGACTCGCTCTTAATAGCCCCCACCTTTGTCAACGGGCCATTAAAATGCCAGTCTATTCTACATAACAAAGGGTTTCCCCCCTTCAGATCCAGGGTGATGGGATTAAACCAATCAGAATACATTTCTTACACAGGAACAGGACACAGAGAGGTGAGGCCGAACAGAGAGTATAAAAAACCCAGCAAGCCCTTTCTTCTCTATCTTTTCTCTCTTCACCCAACATCTGGAAGCATCTGACCCCCCTATTTCCGTTCAGGAGCTCAAGCCATGTGGTCCTGGCCACCATCAAACCATCTTTCCAAGCAGCCTCCGTGTTTCCAGTGTCTTTTTCCCTACGTAGTCTTCTACTACGCATGCCCAAGATGGTGTCCTGTCGCGTTTGAGGAGAGCTTCGGGGAGATGGTTGTCCGTCTTGGGGCTTGCAGGGGTACCCTATCCCATCGTTGGTTCCAGGTCCAGCTATGAGAACTTCCTGGGACCTCGTGAATACCCTTGAGCTGCGATGTCCTGCCTTATAGCCGGAACATCGTGAGTGAAATGGGGCGGTTAGCGGTGAAAGGAGAATGGAGAGCGTCGGTGGCTGCCGGTGTGGGTGTGGTCAGCAGCTGCGGCGGGACGCCCGGCCTGGGGTCTCTGCAGCCGGCGTGGGTATGGTCTCGGCGGTGGGGCTCCCGTGACTTGTCCCAGCTTCTGCCAACCTAGCAGTTCGAAAGCAGGTTAAAAAATGCAAGTAGAAAAATAGGAACCACCTTTGGTGGGAAAGTAACAGCATCCCGTGCACCTTTGGTGTTTAATCATGCCGGCCACATGACCACAGAGATGTCTTCGCACAGCGCTGGCTCTTTGGCTTTGAAACAGAGAGGAACACTGCCCCCTAGAGTTGGGAATGACTAGCACATATGTGCGAGGGGAACCTTTACCTTTAATATCTGTCAAAGAGAAACCCCTCAAAAAAAAAAAGAGGGCATAGAATTCCAGTTAGCTGTCCTTCTGCAATTTTGTCAGCCCTGGTTGTTATCGATCGAAAGAGATATTAGTAGTGACCTTGGAGACTCCGCTCCCATTAGGAGGGAGACCCATGAAACTGATGAGAGTTTTTTTTCCCCCCGTTATTCATCCAAACCACTTAGAATTCTTTTCATAAAAACGGGCTTAAAAGGAAAAGGAAAAAAAAGCAAGTGCATTAGCAAAACAAAAATGGGCAGGAGACATTAGAAAAAGATACATTTCCTTCAGGCAGAAGACGCTACGCCATCTTCTTTCAACATGTTCCTTTCCAATTTTTTTTTTAAGTATAGAAAATTAAAATGCAAACTCCAAGGAGGAAAAAAAAGGAGATTGTTTTTTTCTAAGAACAGAACAAAACTAAATAAAAACGTTAAAAAGATGAATGAAAAAGTCAAAAAGCAGAAACTTGTATTCTTCCCTTCTAGTTCAGCAATGACAAATATAGCAAGAGCTTTTAGACTTATATACCACTTCACAGTGCTTCACAGCCCTCTCTAAGCGGTTTACAGAGTCAGCATCTTGCCCCCAACAATTTGGGTCCTCATTTTACGACAGGGAGCCGCAGATTGCCGACTCCTGTCCTGGTCTACACTACTGCTTCAGTATTCTCTATGATTCTGTTTAGGGTGCTGAGTTCAGATAACACCCAGGCAATTAGCAGCAACGAATTTTAAAGCAAACCTACCATTTGTCAATTAACCTTCAAAGACCTCCTGAACAGCACAAATCTAACAGCAAGAAGGAAGCCAAAAAGAGAGAGACAATTGAGACAGAGAAATTAATGTTGCTATTAAAAAAGGCTCTCTCCAGAACAAGACCTGTAAGAATTGTCTTTCACTGCTCTCCTACATTGATTGTTTCTTAAGTAAACCTCCTCTTTCTACTAAGCTCCAATCCCTGAGGTCAAGAACTTTCTAAATCTTTGCATGTTCAGTTTTAATACTTCTTTTATGCGTCGAATTATCACCTTAGAATAGAATAGAATAACAGAGTTGGAAGGTACTTTGGAGGTCTTCTAGTCCAACCCCCTGCTTAGGCAGGAAATCCTATACCATTTCAGACAAATGGTTATCCAATATCTTCTTTAAAATGTCCACTGTTGGAGCATTCACAACTTCTGGAGGCAAGTTTTTCCATTGGTTAATTGTTCTCACTGTCAGGAAATTCATCCTTAGTTCTAGGTTGCTTCGCTCCTTGATTAGTTTCCACCCATTGCTTCTTGTCCTGCCCTCAGGGGCCTTGGAGAATAGTTTGACTCCCTCTTCTTTGTGGCAATCCCTGAGATATTGGAATACTGCTATCATGTCTCCCCTAGTCCTTCTTTCTATTAAACTAGACATACCCAGTTCCTGCAACCGTTCTTCATATGTTTTAGCCTCCAGTCTCCTAATCAGTTATCAGCTGCCTTCAGAGTCAGACAGCAGTGTGGCAGAAGAACAGCTGGAGCATGCGCAGAGTTGCCAGATGAAGGGAACAGCTAAGGAACAAGGGTCAACTTGGGAATAAAGCCACAGGTGGATGTTGAATGGCCCCTCCCATAGGGAATAAAAGAGGAGCGAAAGGGGAGTGGAGTTTGCAGGAGGCCATGAGTTCATTCCTGCATTCCTGCCAAGTATGAAAGATATCTGCCTGGCCACTCTGCAAGCCTGATAAAGGTCAGTCATTGTGAACTCTCTTGAAAGACCATGGGCCGGGACTTTGCTGGAGAGGAATTCACTGTAAATTAAATAAAAGGGACGAGGACTTGGCTTCTGCTGCTGGGGAAGCCTAGGTCAGAATACAGTGTGATTTCTGAGTTATGGGTGCATCCCATCAAATATTAGTTGTAGAAGAGTAATAGTAGAAGAGAGATACGCCTCAAATCTGTTTGGCCATTGTAAGAGTAAGATGATCTTTGGCTTAATCCAGACTGGATGTGAAGTGTGCGTGTGTGTTTGTGTTTGTGTGTGTGTGTGTGTATGTACCTACCTACATACATACATACATTGCTAATTCCAAAGGTGTTTTTTTTTTCCAAAAGGTAACTGGACTCGATTTTTCCTTGAAGTTGTTTTGCTTCTCATCCAAGAAGCTTCTTCAGTTCCAACTGGATTCAAAAGCACTTTGGGAACAACCATGACCCGGATGACTGAGAATCTCTATGTTCACACAACGGTAACTTAACTCTACCCCGTGAATTACAGATACCCAGAACAGAATGCTGATTCGGTTGTGGAAAAAAAAACCTATTAATTTTCCTGGCCGAAGACGTCTGTTTTGTAAGGTGAGAACAGAAGGCACTTCATTAAGAATTCATCGCCTTTATTTATTTATTTATTTTAAATTAAACCTGCTCAGACTTTTTTTTTTCCTTTTTGCATGCCGTGTGTTAGCGAGGCTGATTTATTTTGCCAATTCCCTTGGCTGGGCTAAGGGCAGGCGCCTCTGATCGTCGGAGGCTGGCACAGAGTTCTCAGGCCAAAAGCAACAGCCCCCCTTGCTTTCTTGCATCATATTCCCCTCCAGAATTCAACTCTTAATGAGTCCTTCAAGACCAATTGGCAATCCGCCGTAAACCCCGAGGAAGCGATGAGGGATGCTGAGAATAATGCACGGTGTCCTCCCCTCTTTTTTAAGAGGCAAAGTTGGTAGAGGCCAACATGTTCGTGTTGCAGATTAAAAACCACCCTGCTGCCCCGAACATGCGGTTTAGAAAACTCACAGAGGCAAGCTGGGAAGTTACTCCAGAGTGCAAAAAAAAAAAGCAGCTGGAAACGTTTGTTAGTTTAAAGACGCCGTTCGGGTTGAGAAGATAACAAGGGAGTACTGCCAGCTTAACAAAATACCCTTGGGGTGGGTAGAACATCAGAAGCAAAGGAGCCTCCTAATGATAAATCAGCTTGCAATTTCGGATACAGCAAAACACACAACGTGTTTAGAGATTGGAGCACAGAAAAAGGAAGAGATACAGTACAATACAATAGCAGAGTTGGAAGGGACCTTGGAGGTCTTCTAGTCCAACCCCCTGCCTAGGCAGGAAACCTTATACCATTCCAGACAGATGGCTAACCAACATCTTCTTAAAGACTTCCAGTGTTGGGGCATTCACAACTTCTGGAGGCAACTTCTGTTCCACTGATTCATTGTTCTCACTGTCAGGAAATTCCTCCTCAGTTCTAAGTGGCTTCTCTCCTTGATGAGTTTCCACCCATTGCTTCTTGTCCTGCCCTCAGGTGCTTGGAGAATAGCTTGATTCTCTCTTCTTTGTGGCAACCCCTGAGATATTGGAAGACTGCTATCCTGTCTCCCCTAGTCCTTCTTTTCATTCAACTAGACATCCCCAGTTCCTGCAACCGTTCTTCATATGTTTGAGTCTCCAGTCCCCTAATCCTCTTTCTTGCTCTTCTCTGCACTCTTTCTAGAGTCTCCACATCTTTTGTACACCATGGCGACCAAAACTGAATGCAGTATTACAAAAAATACTTATAAAGTGGTATTAACACTTCACGTGATCTTGATTCTATCCCTGTTTATGTAGCCCAGAACTATGTTGGCTTTTTTGGCAGCTGCTGCACACTGCACCTGTGCAATGGTAGCAAAACAGCCCCCCCCCCCCCAGTTTACAAGGGTGTGGAAAGAGGGTCCAACAATGCAGCTTTTTAAGGCTTTATCATCTAAAGTGAGTTTAGTATCTAAATTTTCAATCCTGGCCATACCGGTTATAACATGAAGGCCATCTTATCTTCAGAACCACGGACAGCAGTGAAAAAAGTTGAAGGATAAAGGCAGAATTTTCTTGTCCAGGATTATGACTCTTGGTGACTCATAATGTTTTCCTCCGCACATCCCAGACGCTCGGCTGTGACCTGAATGTTAAGATGTGCAGGAGAAGTAGACAACCTCTTTTTGTCAGAAATGCATTTGCTCCTCCGGCTGTTCCACAACAACCGAAGGGCAAGGTGTTACTTCTATCAGCGCCTGCACAAAACAGGCTACGAGTCACAGAGAATGAGAAATGTCACCTCTGTCTATCTAGCTCTGTCTCTCTTTCTCTCTCTTTCTTTGTCTTTCTCTCTCTCTTTTCTCTTTCTTCCTCTGTGTCTCTTTCTTTCTCTCTCTTTCTCTGCCTCTTTTCTTTCTCTGCCACTTTTTCTTACTCTTTTTCTCTCTCGCTCTGACTCTCTCTCTTTCTTTCTTTCCCTTTCTTGCTCTCTCTGCTTCTTTCTCTTTCTCTCTCTTTACATCTTCTTTCTCTTTTCTCTGCCTTTCTCTGCCTTTCTCTCTCTTTCTCTAACTCTTCTCTCTCTGCCTCTCTCTGTGTCTTTCTCTCTGCCTTTTTCTTTCTCTCTTCTCTTATTCTGTGTCTCTCTCTTTCTGTCTCTTTCTCTCTCACTGCCTCTTTCTTTCTCTTTCCTCTTTCTTTCTCTATCTCTCTCTTTCTCTTCTCTTTTCTTTCTCTCTTTGTCTCTCTCTTTGTCTCTCTCTCTCTCTCTCTTCCACTGTCTCTCTTTCTTTCTTTCTCTCTCTCTTCTTTTTCTCTGTCTCTATGTGTTTATTTCTCTCTCTCTCTCTCTCTCTCTCTCTCTGTCTCTCACACACAACAAGAGAAAGAGAAAGAGAGAGAGAGAGAAATGGAGAAAAAGGGAGGGAGGGAGGTCAACCTGTGAAGTTACAAACACATGAATGGGACATTTGAGTGTGGAGAGAAAGTGGTGATACCATCATTCTTTCAATTCATTTCCTGGTTAGATGAAGGACTGGATTCGAATTCAAAATTCAAGGAAAGGAGTGAGGGGAAGAGCTACCCTTTTGAGTTTCGGGAGAAGGTGTGGTGTTCTTAAGCCCACTGCTGAGCCAGAGGATCAGAACAGGAATCAATGTTATTCAATAAAATCAACAACGCTCTTATCTTCTGTTTGGTAGATTCCCAGAGTGTCCATTGGTCCATTTTCATTTTTTTTATTGCTACTACTTAACAACCTCGGGACTCTCAAGTCAGATCTGAGAAACCATTTCAGAGTCATTAATCTCAACCCCACATATTGGTATTTCCCATAAAGCTTAAAGAGCACAAAGAGATGTTTCCACTACGATGGGAGGCCTCCAGCAGTTTTTCTAAGATGCTGCATGGAGTATATTTTTACTGAGTATCTTTTCAGCTCTCCTTATGTCCCCAAGAAGAGAGGATGTGTGAGCATGGGTGTGACGAGCACAAATTTGCAAGGAACTTGAGAGAAACAGGAAAAGAAACGGATACACTATGTAGGTGTCAAAAGAAGAAGGCAGAACTTGTAAGCGAGGAAGCTGAATAATTAGATTGCATGTAATTCTTTCCGAGAAAGCAATAACCAGATGTGAAACCCAACAGGGCTCTTGGTGAGACTGTGATGGAGTGGAGCAGCATCTGGAAAAACGTTCTCCCCTTACACATGTCCCTTGCTCCTCACTTCCTTATGAGTTCTTCTCCCATCAAAATTTCCCACCATCTCTGTTTTCCTACCTTTCTGTGGTAGGAAAGATACAAGGAGGAGGAGGAGGAGGAGGAGGAGGAGGAGGAGGAGGAGGAGGAGGAGGAGGAGGAGGAGGAGGAGGAGGAGGAGGAGGAGGAGGAGGAGGAGGAGGAGGAGAAGGAGAAAGGGAAGGGGAAAGAGAAGGGGAAAGAGAAGGGGTAGAAGAAGGAGGAGGAGGAGAAGGAGGAGGAGGAGGAGAAGGAGAGGAGGAGGAGGAGCAAGGGAGGGGAGAAGAAGGAGAAGGAGGAGATGAAGAACAAGAAGAAGAAGGAGAAGATGGGGAGGAGGAGGAGGAGGAGGAGAAAAAGAAGAAAAAGAAGAAAAAGAAGAAGAAGAGGGGAGGAGAAGAAGAAGGAGAAGTAGTAGTAGTAGTAGTAGTAGTAGTAGTAGTAGTAGTCCTGAATGTATGACTGTATGAAAGCATACAGACCATTCTTGCAGATTTTCAACACCCAAATAGATAATATTTAGTAAACAGAGAGCAAACCCTACTCCCTTCTAGCACTGATGATGCTACCTAGTTAGGTAATGAAATGTCTACAAGAAAACAACCAAGCTCAAAGACCTCACAGTTCAACCCTGAGCTACATACATTCTCTTCTAAATGAGCCAAAGGCTGTCGTAACGGTGCAACTAAACTAGTATTTAAGATATTCTGTTATCATGAGTGATAAAGATGATTTGAATTCCTAACAGCTTCCCTCCCAAGCTGCTTATCTGTTGTGGTCAGTCCCACAAGATCACTGTACACTTTTACGACACACAAACCGGTTAAGTGCAGGAAATTTCTTTAAAATGCCCTAAGCTTTTATTTCCGTTTTTCTGGTTTTCTAAATATTAAGCAAAAAAAAAGGCTGCAGTCGTTTGCAAGTCAGCTCATTAACTCTACCTATGACCAGGGATGGGAGGAAATAAGTGCAATTAAGAATTAAACTATAGTTCTGGTAACAGCAGGTGAAAAAAATTGAGAATGATCACAAACTGACAATATTATTTGTAATGCATTTTACATTGCTAGCCTCCACGATCCCACAATAATTTTCCCAGAGCCCTGGAAACGTATCTGCGCAAGACAAATCACTTTCTATCATATTTTGTATTGCCTTATTGGGTTTCGAGATATTTAATTAGGTTGGGTATCCAGAAAATCCATGTGCTTTGACAATACAAATATCCCATGAGCGATTTTTGGCAGCTGGGGGGGAGGGGGGAATCGTGACCTGTCAATCAAAATCGAAGCATCTGCCCTTTTATGCAAACAAATGAGCTGATTTTGAATCCCAGAAATACACAACCACGTCCTGTACCGCAGACACCGAAGGATATTCATGAAAGAGGAGACCTGGAATATGGAATACGGTCTCCAAATCACTTTTTTTCTTAATCACTTACATCCCAGCTGTGCAACAATAAATTCTTCTATCAATTATTAAGTTTCCAACTTATCGCCCACTCTGTGCTGTGGGGAAAGATTTGTATCCTTCATCCGTGCTTCTCCTAGCTCAGGGGTTGGCAACCTGCAGCTCTAAAGCCACATGTGGCTCTTGCATCGCTCTGCTGCGGCTCCTTGCCGCCGGTCAGCTCCACAATTGATTGGGCTTTTGGTTAGGAAAAAGGACGCCGTGCTAGGAAGAGACTCTATGGTGGGGGGAACTGGACTTCCAGTCGGTTCCAGAATTGAACAGGGGGCTTCCATTGAGGAACTTTGTGGCTCTTTGAGTGTTTAAAGTTGCCAACTCCTGTCCTACTCACAAAACATGCGCTCACACAATGTCATGATGCGTGTAGAAACACACAGCATTGCTAGCTGTCCGTCATGTATCCACTGCTCTACTGTCATAAGTTCCGTATTTTCCATCGAACAGAATTTCAGATTGTCAGATTGTACACAGCTCCTCTTTGGGGGGATCATTAAAGCAGCCATGTCTTTGACCAGCCTTGTCTAGCTATTGAAGAAGCTGTCCTTGGCTCCCTTTGTAACTGAAACAACTTTGCTGGGTGAGACATAGGGGGGGGGAGGTTAGAGGTAGTCCTCGACTTACAGCCAGAATTGAGACCAAGATTCACATCAGTAAGTGAGGCATTTGTTGATTTTGCCCCATTTTAAGGCCTTTCTTGCCACCGTTGCTAAGTGAATGACTACAATTGTTAAGGCAGCACCCCGGTTGTTAAGTGAATCTGCCTTCCTCGTTGACTTTTGATGGTCAGAAGGTCACAAAAAGGGATGATATGACCCCAGGATGCTGCAACCGTCATAAATATGAATCAATTGCTGAGCATCTGAATTTTGATCTCATGACCATGGGGATGTTACAATGGCCGTAGTGACTTTTTCCAGTGCCGTTGCAACCTTGGTCCCTAAATGGACTGTTGTAAATTGAGGACTACCTGCAATCTGGTAGGGCGTGCCCACAATTTGGCTAAATCTCTGAAGCAGCTGCCCGTACCCAAAGATGCAGCTGCTTTGATCCTTCAGAAATAATTCGGACATGCTCTTCCCGGGTTTTAATCTCCGCACGTTTGAAGAATTGCCACAGCTTTAATAAATACAAACGTATGAAATATTTCAACTAGACTGGAAGGTGAAAGGAAGAATAAAGTGCCATTATGCATCCATTTTGGAAAGAAGACTAGAAAACGGGAGGTTCTACTTACTATCAAGGCGGTGGATCTGTTACTCAGAAGCTTCTCAATGTCTTGAGCTGCACTTTCCACTAGTTGTCGTGCATTGTTGGCTTCCACTGTGTATAAATTTCTGTTCCTCTGATAAATCTGAAGGAGGAAACGAAACAAGACATGAAGAATAATAATGAAGAATAATAACAACAATAATAATAATGTTCGTACATCGTACATCCTAAGAAGATACTTGGTTGGTAGCTAAGATGCTGGCAGCCACCCGTATTAACCATTAGGACCAGTCAATGGTATCTGTGATACATTTTTAAATGTTCAGTTGACTGAGTTTCATGTTTAATGAATAAAAGGGATAATAATATTTACAATTTATTGGACAATCGTACAATTTATTGAGAATGCCATACAGTGGTGGGTTTCAAATTTTTTTAGAACCTCTTCTGTAGGTGTGGCTTGCTTTGTGGGAGTGGCTTGCAGCCATGTGACTGGGTGGGAGTGGCTTGCCAGCCATGTGACTGGGTGGGCATGGCCAACTTGTAAAATGTGGTAAAACTTACTTAACAACGCTCTTGCTTAGCAACCAAAATGTTGGCTCAGGAACTCTGGCATTGAAGCGTGCAAGTCTTAAAGCTGTCAAGTTACAAGACCCTTGCGCCCCTAACCCTTTAGGGAAAAAAAAACCCAGGGGTGTTCAAACTTGACAGCTTTAAGACTTGTGGACTTCAACTCCCAGAATTCCTCCTCTCGCTCTTCATCTTGATGATGTACGGACGGGCCAGGGGAGGGAGCTGGAACCGGTTCTAAACGGCAATGTAGATTTGTGGAACCTCTTCTATAGAAGAGGTTAGAACTGGCAGGAACCCAGCCCTGATGCTGTACCAGGAGATGCCAGAAAAAGAACTGGAAAAAAAATCACAGAACCATCAAAACTACACGGCTGTGGATGAAGCATGTAACAGTGATACCCATGGTCAAGCACAATTGGACAGGGAAACCGTTATGGTTACACCATGAAGAAGAAGCTCTTTGATAGAGATTCTGATCTTTTGTTGAGCAACAAGGCTCAACAAGGGACCGACATTCTGAGGACACCGTTGAAGCCACAAATTAATTAAGAGAAAAATGCATTGCCTCCTGGAGAAAGGTCTAAAGAAACAGGAAAAGGATCAGATCCATTGCAATGAATAAGGAGTTTTATTACCGGTGAAACCCGGGTCTATAACAATAAGCGAACAAGCAAGAAAAAACTATCGATGAAGGCAACAGATGGCCTGAGCTTCTCCAGACATTACGCTTCTCTTAAGAGGGTGTCACATTGTCTTAAGAGAAGCCAGGCCAGGCAGCACAAACAGGGCCGAGACTAATTCGTTGGATAACTTCCAATGCTTCTGGCATTACACATTTCACAAAGGAAAAAATAATGACTTGATTTGGCAACTAACAATACATCCCAAGCCCAGGGCGGCTTAAATGTTTTATTATTGCTCTGTATTTTCAGGAGACGAAATGGTTCTGTGCATCAATCCACAATTTCTGGAGGCAATCGGCATGGGTAGTAAATTTCTTGACAAAATGTTTTAACAGAATAACAGAGTTGGAAGGGAGCGTAGAGGTCTTCTAGTCCAGCCCCTTACTCAAGCAGATAACCTTGTACTATTTCAGACAAATCGCTGTCTAATGTCTTCTTAAAAGCCTCCAGTGATGAAGCACAACTAAAGGCCTTGTTTTCTTCCGTTAACAGAGTAACAGAGTTGGAAGGGACCTTGGAGGTCTTCTTGTCCAGCCCCCTGAAGGAGACCCTACCTTATCAGAAATACATAATTAAAGGCCTTCTTTTCTTCTGTTAATAGAATGTTGTTGGAAGGGTCCTTGGAGACCTTCTAGTCCAGGGGTCAGCAATCCCCTGTCGCTCAAAATATGTGTCACAACTGCCGATGTATGAAACCCGCTGGCACATGATTTATTGAGCTTTTCGACCCCCGGTAGGGCAACCATGGATAATTCCAAGAAAAGAAAAGTTTCAGAAGAAAACAGAACGTTTAATTCAACTACATATCCTAGTTCTGTGGCTGCTCAGGAAATAGTCAGGCACGGGAAGAGTTTTGTGGCTCCTGGTGTTTTCTTTCCTGTGGGAAATGGGTCCAAATGGCTCTTTGGATGTTTAAGGTTTAAGGTTCCTGAACCCAGTTCTAATCCAACCTTCTGCAGAAGCAGGAATCTCTAGATCCAGGATGGCAAAACCTATGGCCCCTCTCTCTGTGGGCACATGCCCTGTCACCAGCTGCTCTACTGGTTTCCGGTGTGCGCATGTGGACCAGCCAGCTGCTCTTCACAGGCGCTGGAGCTCCACAAAACGGCCTGAAAACAGCCCCCCAAATGCCCCCCCAAACAGACCATTTTCGGGCCTTTTTCTGGCCATTTTCTGTGCCGTTTTCCAGTCCTTTTTTCAGGCTTAAATGGCGAAAAAGCAGGCACGGGCGTCCCAGAAACCTGAAGGCCAGCTGGCTGGCATCTTTTCTTAAAAGCCTCGAGGGATGGAGCATCCCCAACTTCTGAAGGGAAGCTGTCCCACTGATGAATTGTTCTCACTGTCAGGAAATGTCTTGCCTCCAGAAGTTATAGAGGCTCCAACACTGGAGGGTTTTAAGAAGAGTTGGATGCAAAGACGTTTATTTCCCCTTGTGCGATCCCCCTGCTCAACACATATACCCCCCCCCCCCACAGCACTGTCTTATACCAAAGGATATCTGATTCTGTAGTAGGACTATCTTACTATTAGCCTTCTCAAAAGTTCCTTTTTCAAGAGGCAGCTGGACGTTCTGGTTTTTTTCTTTGAAGGCCTTTCGCTTCTCATCCAAGAAGCTTCTTCGGCTCTCCTGAAGCTTCTTGGAGGAAAAGCGAAACTTCTTCAAAGGAAATCAGAAAGTTCAGAAACTCTAGAAAAAAGAAACTATGACCTGGATGATTGAGTATCTCCATAGACAATTAGCCTTTTCATCTTTCCTTTCCTATCTATCTATCTATATAAAAACGTGTGTGTGTGTGTGTGTATTCCAGCATAACTCTGGAATGCCTTGAACAATTTGAACCACACTTGGTACACAGATGACTTTCTCTCAGGAGACAAATACTGTGGGGGTAAGACAGCCCTAACTTCCCTCAATGTGTGTGTTCTGCTAAGATACAGCCTGTTGTGCCTTAAAACGGCTTCTACTGTACTGCTGTAAAATGGCTTCTACTGTACAGCGCAGTGGAATTGCCATGACAACGGCTTCACAGTACTCCACAAGGGTTTTCCCCCTCTGGTCAGGGGGTAAATCCAACATTAGAAATTACGTTTGGTCCGGACATTTTCCCCCTATAAATAAATACCCGGGCAATTCCGGGTTATCGGCTAGTTAGGGATAAAACTCATAAGGATAATAGAAAGGTAAATATAGTCTACATGTAGATATAGATATAGAAGTATAATAGTCATAAAATACCAATAGGAATCATAAGAATAGGATATAGGTAATCCTCAACTTACAACAGTTCATTTAGTGACCAAAATCACAACGGCGCTGTAAAAAGTGACTTAGGACCATTTCCCACAGGTGTGACCATTGCAGCATCCCCATGATCACGCAATTACCATATTTTTCAGAGTATAAGATGCACCAAGTTTTTGAAAAGGCAAATTTTAAAAAAGAAGTTTTTGCACTCTGTAGACCTCCCCAAAACAGCCCGTTTTTCGCAAAAACAGGCCTATTTTTTGTCATAGAAAGGGCATGCATAGCCTTTAGGAGGCTTATAGAGTGCTCCTGGGGGCTGGGGGGGCGGGGAACAACGAGCAAAAAATGGCCCATTGTTTGCTCATTTCTGCTCTCCCCATCCCCCAGGAGCACTCTGGAAGCCTCCTAAAGGCTCTGCATGGCCATTTTTGCGAAAGGTCGGGGTTTCGAGAGGCCAAAAATGCTGTATTCAGTGTATAAGATGCACCCAGATTTTCACCCTCTTTTTTGAGGGAAAAAGGTGCATCTTATAATCCGAAAAATATGCTAAAACACAGGTGTTTGGCAGCCAGTTCACACTTACGATCGTTGCTTTGTCCCAAGATCATGCGATCCCATTTTGCGACCTTCCGTCAAGCAAAATCAATGGGGAAGGCCAATCCACTTAACAACCCAGGCTGCTAACTCATTAACCGCAGTGATTCCCTTAACGAGTGAGGCAAGGAAGGTCGTAAAATGGGCCAAAGCTCAAAAGAACGCCTTGATCGCAAACGTCAATCAACCAGAAAGCAGACGTAGAAGAGCAATTAAATGAAATCAGTAAAAGACACAGGGGGCACAATGGTTTTCTAAAAGGTGGAGGAGTATTGTTGCTAATTCAATCAGGTTGTGTGCAAAGACACTACACAAAGGGAGGAAGTTTTTGCACGCTGGAGCTTTTATGCTACTATTGCAGTACAGCTGAAAAAATACGCTTCAAATCCTAAAAGGGATTATTTCCATCTCCTGCAGAAACAGACAACATAAATGCAAACACGGAAACTTAAAGAGGCCTTTTTATCTGTTTATCTTAGGCCTTAAACGTAGACGAGACAGAGAAGGACACATTCAGGACTTAACGATGTAGGTGTCCAAATCAGTAGTCAAACAGCAAACATAATCCTTGACTTACAACCGTTCCCTTAGTGACCGCTCCAATATACAACGGCACTGAAAACAGTGATTTATGGCCATTTTTCACAATCGCGGCCGTTGAAAGAATCCCCATGGCCCCGTGTATAAAATTCAGGCGGTTGGCTGCTGACTCATATTTACGACGGTCGCAATGTCCCGGTGTGTGTGTGTGTGTGTGTGTGTGTGTGTGTGTGTGTGTGAGAGTGAGAGAGAGAGAGAGAGAGAGAGAGAGAGAGAGAGAGAGAGAGAGAGAGACGCAATCCCTTTTTGAGATCTTCTGACAAGCAAAGTCAATGGGAAATCCAGATTCACTTAATAACCATATGATTAGCTTAACACCGGCAGACAATTCACTTTACAGCGTTAGCAGGAAAGATTGTAAAACGGGACAAAATTTCTTACTTAGCAACTTATATTTTGGGCTCAATCGTAATCGAGGACTGCCTGTATTTTGTCCATAATATGTATGACTTGTTTATGTTGCCGACAGTATCATATATTATGTGTGATATGTGCAGTAGTGTATATATACACTATATTGCCAAAAGTATTCGCTCACCCATCCACAGAATCAGACTCAGTTGTGAGTGAATACTTTTGGCAATATCGTGTGTTTTGTTATTGTTTAAAGGCAAAAGTTCCCCTCACACATATGTGCTAGTCGTTCCTGACTCTAGGGGGCAGTGCTCATCTCCCTTTCAAAGCCGAAGAGCCAGCGCTGTCCGAAGACATCTCCGTGGTCATGTGGTCGGCATGACTCAATGCCGAAGGCACCTGGAACGCTGTTCCCTTCCCACCAAAGGTGGTCCCTATTTTTCTACTTGCATTTTTTACGGGCTTTTGAACTGCTAGGTTGGCAGAAGCTGGGACGAGTAACGGGAGCTCACTCCGTTACACGACGCTAGGGATTCAAACTGCCAAAATGCCGAACTTTCTGATTGACAAGCTCAATGTTTTAGCCACTGAGCATCCCTTTTGTTTTTGTTTATTTATTCAATTCATTTGCCACCCATCTCAACCTCAAAGCGACGGCGATATATTTGACCTGTGCTTTTAGTTTTAACTAAGCTTTTCATAGAAACCCAGGCCTGTTGGCTTTTGGGGTCCCGTGTATTTCCACCTTGGCTTTAAAATTTGCACACTGTTGCAGGAAAGGAAAGCCAGGCTAAAAAGAAAGCTCCCGGAATCGCTAAGAATAAGTCTCCTGTCTGAATTATAATTCATGTGTTTTCTCGCCCGACTGAATTAATGAAGGGTACGAATTGTACCAGGCGATGTACGTACATCATCCTCTGCATAAGGAAAGTCACCGTTTGATAAGGTTCATCAGATGAGTCTCTCCGAAAACATTGTAAACCTTGAACTGGTTGGGGTTTTTTTTTATGATGCAAGCAAAGAATCGTAGAATAACCATCTGGAATCTTAAAGAGAAGAGAAAAGAAGAGAAGAGAAAGGAGAGGAGAGCAGAGGAGAGGAGAGGAGAGGAGGGGAGGGGAGGGGAGGGGAGGAGTGGGGAGGGGAGGAGGGGAGGGGAGGAGAGGAGAAATAATAATAGAATAGAGTAGAGTAGAATAAGTAGAATAGAATAGAATAGAATAGAATAGAATAGAATAGAATAGAATAGAATAGAATAGTTGGAAGGGACCTTGGAGGTCTTTTAATCCAACCCCCTGAATGACATCTATTTTGTGATGGAATTTCAGAAAAGGAGCAATAGCGTTAAGATAGCTAATTTAATAGCTGTAACAGTCAAATTTATTACCATAAGCCAGAACACACAGTTATAGTTGATTGATTGGAGAGGGCCGGCTCCTGCATGAGGCAATCTACGTTCTGATTGGTTTCTGGATGTAAAGGGGGAGTTTCTTTTTCTCCCCGCCTTTTTCTTCTCGGTGTTCTCTATGCTGTTCTGTGATTTACCTCGCGATTTACCTCATGACGTAGCGATGCGCCCGGCTATCTTGTTCAATGCAAATATAAATGTATAAAATGTATTTGTTTATATAAGACAATACAAGTTTGTGTCAGCATCCCTGACTTCCTTTGGACACCGGCTGCGCAATTCCCTGACAAATAGGATTCCCTGCTCCTATTTTGAGCGATGCGGTTGCCCTAGCGCAGGCTTAACAAAACGCGACAAAATACCCTGCGGAAACATTAATTGATAGCAAAGTCCTACACAGTCAACGCTCCACCGTAAATTTATACGGAGATGCTAAAATAATTTTTTTAAAAACGCCTTTGAATAACACTTGTCTAGCCAGGGCCTTTATTTGAGCATGAACGTTTAATTATTTGTGCATTGTAGACAGTGCCCGTTTGCTAATTAGATCACAAAAACACCGCAATTGACAAGGCACACTTAATGGTCAGTTAATGAGCCACTTGGAGCAATGAGGAACATGTACATAAAGAGAGAACATGCCAAATGCACACCGAAGGAGTTAGACCCATTTGGGCAGGAGGAGGAAGAGAAAAAGCCTTGTTTGAAGCCACACAAAATGGCCCTATACAATGTTTTGTGAAGAGAAGGACTAGGAGAGACATGATGGCATGTTTAAAGTTTTCCATGCCTTGTACAAATCTTAGTTTCCGCTTCAATTCGAAGTTCAGAGGAACAAGAGTTGTATATAGTGTTTGGAAAGGGCTATCCTGAATGATTGACTGATCGGATGGATGGATGGATGGATGGATGGATGGATGGATGGATGGATGAATGAATGAATGCCTGGGAACACATGAATATGAGCAGACTAGTCTAGTGAAAAGAAGGACATGATAGCAGTCTTCCAATATCTCAGGGGTTGCCACAAAGAAGAGGGAGTCAAACTATTCTCCAAAGCACCTGAGGGTAGAACAAGAAGCAATGGGTGGAAACTAATCAAGGAGAGAAGCAACTTAGAACTGAGGAGAAATTTCCTGACAGTTAGAACAATTAATCAGTGGAACAGATTGCCTCCAGAAGTTGTGAATGCTCCAACACTGGAAGTTTTTAAGAAGAAATTGGACAACCATTTGTCTGAAATGGCTTAGGGTTTCCTGCCTGAGTAGGGGGTGGACTGGAAGACTTCCAAGGTCCCTTCCAACTCTGTTATTCTGTTATATTTCCCATTTAAAGAAGAGTTTCTATGGAGATTGTAGTGTCATCCAGGTCAGGGTTGTCCCAAAAGTGCTTTTTGAAGGGGCAACTGGACTTCCTTTGTTTTTCTTTGAAGATGTTTCACTTCTCATCCAAGAAGCTTCTTCAGTTTTGACTGAACGATGGGAAATGGCTTGGGGGAATTTGCAATCAGTCAGAACTGAAGAAGCTTCTTGGAGGAGAACAAGAACTTCTGAAGGAAAAACTATTCCACTGGTTGACTATTCTCATCATGAAGAAATTTCTCCATAGTTCTAGTTTCCTTCTCTCCTTGATTAGTTTCCATCCATTGCTTCTAGTCTTGCCTTCTAGTGCTTTGGAGAATAGCTTGACTCCCTCTTCTTTGTGGCAACCCCTGAGATATTGGAAGACTGTTATCCTGTCTCCCCTAGTCCTTCTTTTCATTAAACTAGACATACCCGGTTGCTGCAACCGTTCTTCTTACATTTCAGCCTTCATCCCTCTAATCTTTCTTGTTGCTCTTCTCTGCACTCTTTCCAGAGTCTCAACATCTTTTTTTTTTACATCATGGTGACCAAAACTGGATGCAATCTACCAAGGGTGGCTGTACTAAGACTTCGTAAATTCTTCTCTTGTGTAGTCTTCACAATCTGTTCACTGAGCGGACCTAAATATTGTCCCAGCATAACAGAAAACGGTGAGATCAAGATTTCCCACCACAGTTTCATCATTAACTGAAGTTATTTTGATTTGAACGGTTTTAAATGGAATCCTCTGTGTGTGTATGTTTGTGTGTATTGCTCTGTAATTTGCATTTTTAATTGCTCTAAGCCATTTGGACTGTGGTGTAAACACAGCCCAGCACGATATAAATCTAATAAATCAATAACCATCCGTAGCTTTCCAATCAACCGTAACTCATCTGACACCACCCTTAGGAATTGTCGAGAGCCATAATTGCCTAACCGTGCAAGCTGAATGAGATTTTGGAAGCAGGATCCTAAATTACACCTAGTATAATAGAAGCCCCACTTCTATTCTTTGCAAGCTCCTGGGAAGAAGAATGTCTCCCCTGTTAAGATTTTAGGGCTTCCTTTGTTAGACCAACAAGATACAAACACAATAGTCTATTGATCTATCTCCCACATAAGCCCCTGCCCATGCACAGCACAGACCCAAAACTCAACTGGACGGCAGGGGGAGCGCATGCATATATGGAGGAGGTGAGCTGGGGCGATGGCTTGCACCATAGCTTCCCCATGAGGGACTGATGACCTTCCAAAACTGCAGATACTCGTTGACTTACAACCACAATTGTGCCCGAATGTTTGGTTGCTAAGCGAGACCGTTGTTAAGTGAGTTTTACCCCACTGCACGATCGCCCTCGCCACAGTTGCTAAGCGAATCGCTGCAGTTGTTGAATTAGGAACGCCGTCGTTAAGCAAATCTGGCTTCCTCACTGATTTTGCGGGTCAGAAGGTCACAAAAAGGGGGATCATAAGGCACTAAATACATCCATCCGGCTGATGATCTTAACTGGGGCTTATTTTGGGGGGTAGGCTTGTATTAAGAGCATCCTGAAAAATCATGCTAGGGTTTGTTTTCCAGCTGAGTCTTATTTTCAGGGAAACACGGTACTAGCTGTCCTTGCTAAAGGAAAGCCCAAGGGGTCAGGCCTGCAGCCATCTTTTCTTTTGGGTCTTTGGCCTGCCAGACCTTCTATTATTCTGCTATCCATTTTCTACTGTGGGAAAATGGGAGGGGGGATTGTACAGAGTTAGATGACATGTAGCCATAACAACATTCTTTCTAGAAAGCCAAGGTCATCCTTTGTCTCTGCACCCCTGCACCTGACCGGAATTGGATGGGAGGAATCTGTCTTCATGGCAGTGGGAGATTGGACCATGGGATGGACTTGTGGGTGTGGGGGCAAGATCTTGAACTTTCAACTGGGTGGGGAAAACCGGGAAGCTTTCAGATTTGGGTTTTCCCAGATGTGCCAACATGGCTCTCTTCATCAATGGGAACTTTGAGCAATACTTTGCCTCGGACTCTTGATTTACTTTTGGATGCTTTTGGAACTCTGACACAGGGAAGAGTCACTTACCTGCATGAGGTCATCCACCCCACTGGCCGTTCTCACCAGCCTCACAAGGTCTTCCTGCATCATGTCCACCCACCGTTTTATCCTATGGAAATGCAAGAGAAAGAGAAGAAATCATCAGATCCATGGTGCACAGCTAGGAAGATCAGAGGAACGCAGGAAGGAGTGGGGAGACTGAGGCGGAGGCCGCTTTGATAGTGCCGTGAAGCTGCTCCGGTCCCATTTTTCTATCTCATTCTTCCTCTGCTTGCCCGGCTTCTCCCATAAAAACTTGACAGGTTTGGAAGTGAGCATATCTGCATTTTTAGATTCAGGCAAATTTCTTTTCCTAGTAGACCATAGCAGTGGTGAGATTTAATTTTTTTACTACCAGTTCTGTGGGCATGGCAGGAGAAGGATACTACAAAATCCCCACTCCCATCCCACTCCTGGGGCCAGCCAGAGATGGCATTCGCCAGTTCTCCTAACTACTCAAAATTTCCACTACCAGTTCTCCAGAACCTGTCAGAACCGGCTGAATTTCACTCCTGGACTAAAGGATCACTACAGCTAAAGGCAGCAAAATATGGTCTGTCAGCTGTAAGAATATGGCCGTTTATTAAAAATTCTTTCTTTTCCTTTGGAATTTCCTTCCTTCTTTTTCCTTTTTTTTCCTTTTTTTCCCTCCTTCATTCCTTCTCTCACAAATTTCCTTTCTTTTCTTTTTCCCTTTCTCATTTTCCTTCCTTTTTTCATTTTTTTCTCTCGTTCCTTTTCTTCCCATCTCTCCTTCCTTCCTCCCCTTTCTCTTACAGCCTTTCTTCCTTCTTCCTTTCCTTTCCAATTTCCTTCCTTCTTTTTCCTTTGTTTTCCTTTTCTTTCTCCCTTCCTTCCTTTTCTCACATATTCTTTTCTTTTTCCTTTTCTCCATTCTTTTCTTTCCCTTTCTCATTTTCCTTCCTTCTTTTTCCTTTCTTTTCCCTCATTCATTTTCTTCCCATTTCTCCTTCCTTCCTTGCTTCTCTCACAGATTTCCTTTCTTTTCTTTTTCCTTTCTTCTCCCTCATTCCTTTTCTTCCCATCTCTCCTTCCTTCCTTCCCTCCCTTTCTGTTACAGCCTCCCTTCCTTCTTTCTTTTTCTTTTCATTTCCCTTTTCCTTCCTTCTTTTCCCTTTCCTTTTCCCTTTCTTTCCTTCTTTTTCCTTTCCTTTCCTTCCTTCCTTCTTTCCTAACAATAAAGTGATTTTTGCATTTACCAATTTATCACTTCAAGAATGCCCAGGTATTGATGTTGGTTTAAATCAGAAAATAATACCTCTGTAAATCATGCTCAGAAAGTGATTAATTTATTCTATCTAATAAATAAGCAGCCAGAAAGCGCAAGACTCTACTTCATCCTAATTCAACAGTGGAAATAAAACTATGTTATGTTCAGAAATGAAGATAAATGTGGCCTGAGTCACTGGGAAGCAAAGAGCAAGCAATTTTTGTGCAACAACAGCATAAATTTTGGCTTTCTTCTCATCCATCCTAAAATAGAGCTGGGAATTCTTTGACTCACAACGGTTCATTTAGTGACTGTTCAAAGTTATGCCGGCACTGAAAAAAGAGACTTATGACCATTTTTCACACTTATGACCCTTGCCAGCATCCCTGTGGTTTGGATGCTTGGCAACTGACTCGTATTTACGGCGGTCGCAGTGTCCCGGGGTCACGCGATCCCTTTTTGTGATCTTCTGAACAGCAAAGTCAACAGGGAAGCCAGACTCGCTTAACAACCATGTCACTAGCTTAACAACTGCAGGACTCACTGAACAACCGTGACAACAAAAGTCGTAAAATGGGACAAAGCTCACTTCACCGATGTCTCACCTAGCAACATAAATCCTGGCCTCAGTTGTGGTCGCACGTCGAGAACGATTGAACCTGAACTTGGGAAGTGCAGGAGAAAAGCCATCTGCAAAGAACTCTCCATCCGGGAAAGGGGTCGGCAACTTGAAACACTCAAAGAGCCACAAATGCCCTAACCAGAAGCCCCCCCATTCAATTCTGGAGCTGACCGGAAGTCCGGTTCCCCCACCATAGAGTCTCCTCCTAGCACAGCATCCTTTTTCCTCTCCCTGTCCTAACCGAAAGCCCTATCCATTGTGGAGTCCATCGGCAACAGGGAGCCGCAGCAGAGGGATGTAAGAGCCACATGCTGCTCCAGAGCCACAAGTTGCCAACTTCCGATCCAGGACATATTGTTCAGGTCTTCCACAGGAAGACAAAAGGAAGATGAAGATCTTGACTGGGCTTCAGCATTTCGCTTTGCTGTGAAAAGTGTGCATAATTCACAAGTCAAGGACGGGCACAGCTTGACAGGGGGAAAAGATAGACTCACACAGAAAGGGGGAGAGATGGGCACACACATGCGTGTGCCAAGATTGCATCAGCAATGATGAGGGGCAAGGGTTTCCCTTGTCTATTATATCACACACACACAAAATAATTTGTATCATGTACTCCTCATAAATATTGGAGGCGATGGGCATCGTCAGGGGAAAAAAAAGGCTATTTAAGCCATTTAGAAAGAGGCCCGTGATAAAGCAGTTAAATGAAAATTACCTCATATATTTAAAAATAAAATAAAAATACAGGATTTAATTGAGGCAGGTTTTCCTGCTTGTGCCTGGTTCCTGGAGGTGTTTCATTAAAAGGTCTTAAAACCAGTTATCTAAGTGTTGCTAATATGAGGAAAATTAATCAGCCACTAATCTGGCTCTTTATTTCTATGCGCTGAAATCCACTTATGGCGCCTCGTATTTAAGCTTCTAGAAATGATGCGCGTACAATAATTCTGAGGGCGGCGTTTTGAGCATGTATTACTGTTGTTTCTATTTAAAACAGTCGTTGGCTTGGCACTCAAAAGCACCACCCGAGATCCACATTCTTCTTTCTTGCAGTTTTATTTTTGGCAACGCGGCATCCAATTTCGGATTTCAATCGGGTCCTTCGCGAAATAAAGTTGGCATGTGGCAGTGCGAAATCACGAACTGAGCTAGCAGGAGGTGGGGGGGTCGGTTGCCAGAATTCATCCTGACGCTTGCAGATCTGCCTTCAGGCATCCAAAGCAGGCTTCAAAATATAAAAGGAAAAGGTTCCCCTGGCACGTACCATATTTTTCGGAATATAAGACACACCGAAGTATAAGACGCACCACGGTTTTGAAGAGGCAAATTAAAAAAAAAGTTTTTGCACTCTGCAAACCTTGTTTTTCACGAAAATGGGCCCATTTTTTTCCTCCAAAAAAGGGCATGAATAGCCCTTAGGAGGTTTCTAGAGTGTTCCTGGCGGGTGGACAGCCAAAAACGAGCAAAAAATGCCCCGTTTTTTGCAAAAACAGGGCGGTTTTTTGTCAAAAAAAGGGCATTAGGAAGCTTATAGGCAGCTCCTGGGGGCTGAGGGAGGGGGGAAAATTAACTGTGGCCAACTGACCATGGCCAACACACTGCTTGACAACTCACCAAGACCAACTTGCTATGGGACAATTTAGCCATTTTATCTAATTATTTAAAATAAATTAAAAAATGATTTTAATTTTTGCCATTCCCGTTTCATTCTGTCCCACCTCTCGCATCCTTTCTTGAATGATTTCATTCCACCATTTCTTTGATATTAGTACAACCCTTCGACCCCGGGTGAGTTGCCTCACATTGAGTTGGCCAAGGCAAGTTGGCCACAACGAATTGTCATAGACCCCGTGGGAATTATCCTCAACATTTTAATGTCTGGAGAATTAGCCGAACTGTGCTACTTTCTCAAACTCCAGAGACAAAATGCAAAGGCGGAATAAATCTCATTTCATAGGATTTAATGAAATGACATCACCCTTTTCCATAGGAAGGTTACGCTGAAAGACTATTATCAGTTCTAAGTTCATAGCCTGGCTAATTTATATCTAAGTGAATTTTCTTCAAAAACTAATAAGCCTTTCATTTTAGTTTTTTTTGGGGGGGGGGGAGAGGGAGGGGAGAAATGAGTGAATGAATGAATGAAGTCTGAATGAAGGGTTGGTATATTTTATATATTTATATATAGGTAGATAAAATAAATACACACACACACACACACACAAACACACGTTACCTAGTTTGACACATCTAAAGAAAACTACCAAGCTGAGAGAGCACCATGGACCCTACTGTCCTCCTCCTCCTCCTCCTCCTCGCTGCAAATCCCACTCCCTTCTAGTACTGATGAAGTTACCTAGTTCGGTCATGAAATGTCTGCAAGAAAACAACCAAGCTCAGAGAGCACCAAGGACCCTACAGTTCTCCTCCTCCTCCTCTTCCTCCTCCTCCTCCTCTTCCTCCTTCTCCTTCCTGCAAACCCCACTCCCTTCTACCACTGATGAAGTTACCTAGTTCGGTCATGAAATGTCTGCAAGAAAAACAACCAAGCTCAGAGAGCACCAAGGAGCCTACAGTTCTCTTCCTCCTCTTCCTCTTCCTCTCCACAACCCCACTCCCTTCTAGCACTGACGATGTTACCTACTTTGGGGAATGAAACATCTGCAAGAAAACCACCAAGCTCAGAGAGCATCAAGGGACCCACATCATTTTCCTGGCGTCTTTTCTCTTGTTAGAAGTTAGATTAAGAGGCAAGATCAACAATGGGAGATCAGAGCATCATGGTCACCAGATGTCCTTCTGATGTCTCCTACCCAGATTAGTAACAATTCTGGATGGTGTGAGGCGTTATGGGAACACAGGCGACACAGAAATGTTAACACAGACCAGAGATGACACCTCTGGAAAGAACACAGTCTTTGAATCGTTCAGCCTGGCAATTTATTCTCAACTTTTCAAGATTCTGCATTTATCCCACACTAGCATAAAAGAGTTGTTTTTTTTTTTGGCCTTTATTCTTGCTTCTTTGGATTTGTCGGTGACACGAGAGTTGAAAATAAACAAGGAGGCTTGTATTGATTTCTGGATTTCCGATCAAAGAAATGAGGAGGTTAAAATAAATCTGGCGTACAAAACTTCCAGTTTACAAATCCCACTTTGGACTCAATTCAGCTCAATTCTTGGGAATCGGGGGTGGGGGGTGGGGGGGGTGATCACATGATTTATTTTCTTTTTTTCTCTCAATTTGAAGAAGATTTTCTTCGCTCTGTTTGCACTATGGATAGCCAAAAGCACAAATAAGCATCTTTATACAAAGACTCCAATAATCAAGTTTCTTTTTCCGCATCACAACTGCAAATTACCTCTTCGGTGTGTCCTAAACAGCTATGCAGAGAAGTAATATGTTACCTAACTGTCTGGATTTCAAATACTTTAAGGAGTGTCCACCATCTTGAATGTTTTGGCAGCAGATTCGGACAGTGAGGAGGTTGGGGAGGAAGACGGGCCAGTCCTGGAGTCTGGGGAAGGCTCTGATGGGGGCTCTGTGTCAGAGGCAGAGAGGGGGCCAGGGCCGTCTGACAGTCATCAGCTGCCTTCGGAGTCGGAGATCAGTGAGGCAGAGGAACAGCTGGAGCCTGTTCTCAGTGTGTGCATGCACAGAGCTGCCAGAAGAAAAGAACAGCTAAGAAATCCGAGTTGACTTGGGAGTAAAGCCACAGGTGGATGGTGAATGGACCCTCCCAGAGGAAATAAAAGAGGAGCGATAGGGGAGGGGGCCTTTGCAGGAAACAATTCGTTCGTTCGTTCGTTCGTTAGATTCATTTCAGGAGTGTGAAGATCTGTCCGTGAATCTCAGAAACTCTCTGCCAAGTCTTTCCTTGCACAGCCCTGCGTTTGGAAAATATCTACAGGGCAGCTTTCCAAGCTAGATAAGGTCTGTGGTCATCAATTCACCTTTGAAAGACTGTTTACCTCTGCTGAATGTGAACGGGAGGAATTCACATTCATTTAACAAAAGGGATTTTGTCGGGACCAGGAATTTGTTTCATGCTTTTTGAGGAATCCTAAGTCAGAACATGTTTGGGCATCTCCATGGGTGACCCTGGCCATGAGTGCCCTCCCGTGCTTCAAAAGATCATTTCCTATGGGGTCCCTGCTGCTCTCAGAGTTTCGCTGTTTTCTTGCAGATGTTTCTGCACTGATGATGTTACCTAGTTGGGTAATGAAACGTCTGCAAGAAGAACACCAAGCTCAGAGAGCATCAAGAACTACACAAGTTCAATCTTCAGCCACAAATACTGTGTTTCCCCGAAAATAAGAAAGGGACTTATTTTCTTTTGACCCCCGAAATAAACACTTGGCCTTATTTTCGGGGAGGTTTTGTTATTTTTGAGGTGGAGGTGGCAGAGAGCGTGGTCACCTCATGGCTGCTGCTGTGTTGCAATGTGTTCAGGGAGGGCTTATTTTTGGGGGAAGAGCATGCGCTCAAAAGCCCAATTGGACTGATTATCCGGGATGGTCTTATTTTCAGGGAAAGAGGCTATTCTCTACTACTGGGGAGAAATTTAGCTCCAAATTCAAAGCATTGTTCAGAAGACGTCACTGTATGTATGTTTTCCATCCATGTGGCAGCCACACACATTCATGTCCTAAATGAAGGATGGCGCAAGAGACAACCGCCTTTTCCCCGGGGCACAGCTGAAGAATTTGTTATGGGCTTCCCTTAATTCCATTCATCCCAGGGAAGTGCGGCTTCTGAAACTGACAAGCCGAAAAGTTAATTTTTGAGGATGGACGTGACGCTCTGTTGCCAAGGCAACGCCAAAAAATTCTTTACAGAATGGCTCTGGATGCCAATAAAAACAAATGCACAGCCCTCCCAGCGAATGCGCTACGCGGCACAGGTTTTGATCACAGGGAAAGCGTCTCCGGGGTTTATAAATAAAACATTTGGCAATCCGAAGGCACCGGGCGGCTGCGTGGCCCCGAGGCCGCGTCGCCATGGATACGCAAACATCTTTGGACTCGGCGCTTTCAATCGCTCCAGATTTGATGCAGCTTCTCCGAATGGTCCTAGATCGGGGGTGTCAAACTCGATTTCATTGAGGGCCGCATCGTGGTTGCGTTTGACCTCGGGGGACTGGTGTAGGCGTGGTCAGGGTGGGCGTGGCCGGCATGACATCACTCGTGTCGGGGACCCTGCCAGCGAAAACAGGCTCCTGAGCTCCGTTTTCGGCTGCGAGGGCCTCTTGCCACCCTCAGCCAGCGAAAATGGAGCTCGGGAGGGTCACACACAGTCCTTGTGGGCTCCATTTTCGCTGGCAGAGGCACCGCGGGCTGGTCCTCACTGCTTCCAGGGCAGCCTCACGGACCAGATGAAAGCACTCCATGGGCCAAATCCGGCCCCAGGACCTTGAGTTTGACACCCCTGTCCTAGAGAACAGAAACATCAGGTGCACACACACACACACACAAACACACCAAAGGTTTTCAGTTCCATCTCATCCAGATCATATTGAATGCTTTGAGGCTTTCCTAAGCCTTCCTCTCTCACAAATTCCACTGGAAATAAATAGGGACATTCATCAGATTTTGCAGTGGCCAAAGGATTGTATCAAACTCTGCTTGTTAGTTAAAGGTAAAGATTCCCCTCACACATATGTGTTAGCCATTCCCGACTCTAGGGGACGATGCTCATCTCCGTCTCAAAGCCGAAGAGCCAGCGCTATCCGAAGACATCTCCATGGCCATCTGGCCGGCAGGACTAAACACCGAAAGCGCACGGAATGCTGTTCCTTTCCCACCAAAGGTGGTTTGTATTTTTCCACTTGCATTTTTACGTGCTTTCGAACTGCTAGGTTGGCAGAAGCTGGGACAAGGAACGGGAGCTCACTCCATTACACGGCGCTAGGGATTCGAACTGCCGAACTGCTGACCTTTCTGATTGACAAGCTCAGCGTCTTAGCCTCTGAGCCACCATGTCCCTGTGTAGCTTCTTAGTTAATCATTCACAAATGAGGAGACCTACCACGTGGTAGAAAAGATCTACCTCCCACGATCATCCTGGGTAGAGGGCAAGTTATGTAGGCACCTTCTTGCCAATGTGATACATGATGTTGTTGGCATTGACTTAATTTGGGGCACTTGGTCAAGGACACTATGGAGCCTATGACCTCCCTGTGGCTTGAACCGATGGTGACTCTCCAAGCAAAGTTCAGCCCCAGCCTCCTATCTAGATAGCATACAGGGAGTCCCTGACTTACAACAGGTTCATTTAGTGGCCATTCGAAGCTTTCACAGCACTGAGTAAGCAACTTATGTATGTTTTTCACACTTCCAACTGTTGAAGCCTACCCAAGGTCATGTGATCGAAATTCAGACACTAGGCAACTGATTCACATTTATGACGGTTTCAATGTCCCTGAGTCCCGTGAACCCCTTTTGCGACCTTCTCACAAGCCAAGTCAACGCGGGAAGCCAGATTCACTCAACAACGGTGTTACTGACTTAACAACTGCAGTGATTCATTTAACAACAGCAACAGGAAAGGTCCTAAAATGAGGGCGCAATTCCCTTAACAAATGTTTCACTTAGCAACACACATTTTGGGATCCATTGTGGTCGTAAGCCGAGGGCTATCTCCAATCCCTACATTCAAGAGCTCCATGACTACTCTATAAGCACTATTCATGCCCTGCTAGATTAAAACTTCAACCAGCCTGCTACCCTTCCGGTGGCTTGGAGTTGCAGATGGCCGACCACAGAAGGTCCCCAAACTTTGCAGGCTGTTGATCATAAACCTGGCTGAACTTCAATAGGTAAGGATGTGATCCAAGAGACTGAAAGAAAGAGAGAGAAAGGCAGGGAAATAGACAAAAGAGGAAAATATATGTTCTCTAGGTGGCATCTGCCACCGGCGAGGCTAGCGAAGATGTTCCACAACATGTCAACCAAATGTTGGGAATGCAATCAGACTCCGGGCACGTACCATCATATGTGGTGGACATGTGCAAAAGCAAAAAAAAAATGGATGAAGATGCACACATGATTAGAAAAAACTAAGTAACACATAGATTATAAGCCAGAAATATTTTTGTTAGGCATAGTACCAGAAAAGTATGATAAGGGGGCTATATACTTAATATTCATGTCTTCACAGCAGCAAGAATTGTATTCGCACAAGACTGGGAAAATGAGGAAATGCCTACAGAACACAGCGTAATAAAAAAAAATACTAAATTGTGCAGGAATGGATAGGTTGACATTAAAGATAAAGGATAAAGATACGGAATATTTTTTTAACATGGAATTTGTTTTATGAATGGCTTGATAGTAAAAGTAGAGATTAGAAATTGGATAAATATTACTATATGTAAGCAAACCGACCCAGACAATACACTGTTCACAATACACTTATACATGTAAAAGAAAAATGTATAAATAAAATATATTAAAAAGAAAAATTCAGGAAAACACATTAATTGATTGCCTATGGAGATTCTCTGTCATCCAGGTCATGGTTGTTCCAAAGGTATTTTTTAAAGAGGAAACTGGACTTTCTTGGGTTTTTTTTAAAGACATTTCACTTCTTATCCAAGAAGCTTCTTCAGTTCTGATTGAAGAACAGAACTGAAGAAGCTTCTTGGATGAGAAGCGAAATGTCCTCAAGGAAAAACAAAGTCCAGTTGTCTTTTGAAAAAGCACCTTTGGGGTTCCTATATAACGTTTAAAAGAAAAGAAGTGACTTCTGTCCCAATGCCTTTACAGTCTTAAAAGCATCTTTGGTACATAAATTGAATTGAAATAATTGAAATTCTGATGGAAGGAAATGTGGAGACCATCCAACTGAACCAATGAGGAAGAACTGAGGAGTTGTGGAGTAAAAGTTGACAACCATCCTTGATCAGTGGATTTGGAAACTACCTCAAAGAGAGGAGGAGTCAACAAAAAAATGTATGAATTTTCGGTGGCACTATTGCGTGGTCTTCAGTTAATTCAGAATGATAAAATTGTGATCTAGAGCTGGTCCGCATTCACAAAAATTCACATGTAGGGGAAGAGCAGACAGGGGGATGGAATTACGCAAGTTATAAGCCTAGAGTCATTACATTGCCACAAACAGTTCAAGTCTAAGAAAAACAGGAAGCTCTCAGATTCCGGTTAGTGTCAGCAATCCAAATAGCATCGAGTCCAAGGCAAAGTATTGCTCAAAGTTCCAATTTATGAAGAGAGCCATGTTGGCACATCTGGGAAAACCCGAATCTGTAAGCTTCCCGGTTTTCCCCACCAGTTGAAAGTTCAAGATCTTGCCCCCACATCCACAAGTCCATCCCATGGTCCAATCTCCCACTGCGACAAAGACAGATTCCTTCCATCCAGTTCCGGTCAAGTGCAGAGGTTCAAAGACAAAGGATGACCTTGGCTTTCTAGAAGGAATGTTGTTATGGCTACCTATCATCTAACTCCGTACAATCCCTCCTCCCATTTTCCCACAATAGAAAATGCATAGAATGATAGAAAGTGTGGCAGGCCAAAGATCCAAAAGAAAAGAGGGCTGCGGGCCTGACATCCACCCGTCTTAAATTCCACCGACTCTTTATCTAGAGCCAATCCAGCGCTAAATATTAACTGACTAGATTCTTGGGTATAACTTTCAGCAATAAATCTTCTTCACTGAAGCATGATATGTGGTCCCAATCCTTTGCCTCTGACATCAACAATTTGTCTCTCTGGCCGGCCTGCCATTTTCGCTCACAAGAGGTAAAAGCAAGAAACTGATTTTCATCCCAGGGCTCATAAAAGGGGTAAAATAATGCACCGCTAAGACATTCTTCAAAACTCTTTGTCTTTACTTTTCAGGCTTTATGATTCCCTGCATGTTTGAATACCGCTGATGTAAAACAATGCTCGCGTTAAACGTTGCTGGCTTTTGCTGCAGAGTGCAAAAACTTTGGTCGCAAACAAGCACAAGAGCAAAAGGAGGAATTCCTTAAGTTGCATAAGTTTAAAGAGAGAGAAAGAAAACAGGAGAACATAAGCACTTAAATGTGGTATTCAGCATTAGTGCTTTATAACATGCATTACGTGGCTGGAAATAAAATCTAATGGCTTTTATCAATCACTCTGCTTTCGAAAGCAACAATTCTCAATAAGAAACATGTTAGGATGGCGCCATGCGTGCACTCCACTTAAAAACACTTCCTTTAGTGACTGTTCAGAGTTACAACAGCACTGGAAAAGTGACTTAGGGATGTTTTTCACACTTACGACCGTAAGAGTCATGTGATCAAAATTCAGACGCTGGGCAAGTGGCTCACATTTATGATGGCTGCAGCATCTTTTGCAAACTTCTGACAAGCAAAGCCGGGGGGGGGGGGAAAGCTGGACTCA
>JAKRSK010008913.1:132500-137500 GCA_029891615.1 Natrix natrix natrix
CCCTTCGGATGCCTTGGAAAATAGCTTGACCCCTTCCTCTCTGTGGCAGCCCCTCAAATATTGGAAGGCTGCTCTCCTGTCTCCCCTGGTCCTTCTCTTCACTAGACTAGCCAGGCCCAGTTCCTGCAACTGTTCATCCACCTGCAGTGAGGAAGCACTCATAATTTCTGGAGGCAAGCTGTTCCACAGATTCATTCTTCTCACTGTCATGAAAGTTCTCCTTAGTTCCAGGTTGCTTCTCTCCTTCATTACTTTCCATCCTTTGCTTCTTGTCCTGCCTTCAGGTGATTTGGAGAATAGGTGAGAACAATTAACCGGTGGAACGGCTTGCCTCCAGAAATTATCTAACCTGTCCAAGGTTTGGTTAAGAGGGAGCTTCCAAACTCACACAGAACGTTGTTTTAGATAAGACTGGGGATGGGAGATAGGAAAAATTTAAGATGAGTAATGCAAGCGAATTATCAGCAAACAGAGCTCAAGCCTTCAACTCTTCAAGATATAGGCTTATTAGCAAAACAGATGCTGGTTTGTTTGTTCTTCCCCCACTGAGGTAGGCAGGACAAGAAGCAATGGATGGAAATTAACCAAGGAGAGAAGCAACCTAGAACTAAGGAGAAATTTCCTGACAGGGAGAGCAATCAATCAGTGGAACTACTTGCCTCTAGAAGTTGTGAGTATTTCATACCTGGTGGTTTTTAAGAAGAGATTGGACAACCATTTGTCTGACATGGTACAGGGTCTCCTGTGGCAGCAGGGGGTTGGACTAGAAGACCTCCAAGGTCTCTTCCCACTCCTTTATTCTATATTCTAACTTATTTTCCAAAGCAACAGAAGGCAAGACAAGAAACAATGGGTGGAAACTAATCAAAACAGAAAAGCACATCTGGAATGAAAGTGAAACTTCCTACCCTGCTTCCCTGAAAATAAGACCTCCCCTGATAATAAGCCCAGTTGGGCTTTTGAGTGCATGGGCTAAAATAAACCCTCCCTGAAAACGTTGCAACACAGCCGCAGCCATGAGGTGACCATGCTCGCCGCCTCCTGCACCTCAAAAATAGTAAGATTTCCCCGAAAATAAGGCCGAGCGTTTATTTCAGGGGTCAAAAGAAAATAAGACTCTGCCTTATTTTCAGGGAAACATGGTAAAAGTGAAGACAATTAATCGATTTCCTGGTCCTATGTCTTCACTAGTCCAGCCATGCCCAGTTCCTGTAACCGTAGACAGAAATTAGTGACTGAACATCAAAGAAAATGTATGGCCTTTTTAAGACATCTCTGAAACCTTAATAACTGGAAAAATAAGTCTGAATCCATGGAATAGGTCCAGTCTGAAAAAATGGCAAGTTGTAGGAGCCGGACAAACAAAATCAATTTCTGGTAATGATAGAATTGGCACTTGTCCCGAGCGATCCATCCAAACTTCCTTTGACTGAAAATGTGTATAATGGCTTCCTGTAACAGCGTCTGTGACCTCTATAAATGCTTGGGTGAGGTGCTCTGTCACTGGGCCATAATAGCCTGGCCACTGGGTGCGTCTCTTTGCATTTGTTTTTTAAATAGAGCATTGGGAGGTGATTTGGTTCATCCCACGTCTCTTTGTGTTTTGTGACGAGCGGCTCTCATCTTCTTTCGGAGAAAACGTGAAACGTGGGTTGTTAATTATTCAGCTGCTTCTTTTGGAGAACTTTTTATCGGAAGTGTTTTTTTACGCGCATGAGAAAGGTCTTTGTTGCTTGACACCGGAAAGATTAGCAAAAATGTTTAAGAATAAATCAGCTAAATGTAGGAAATGTCACCAACTACCAGGAACATATTATCATATGTGGTGGACATGCAGGGACGCAAAAAGCTATTGGGTTAAAATGCAATCATGGTTAGAGAAAATGATACATCAGCCCATAGAATTTAAGCCAGGGATATTCTTATTGGGCATTCTACCAGAGAAATATACTAAAGAAGACTCGTATCTGATTGTACAAATAATAGCAGCAGCTAGAATTGTATTTGCACAAAATTGGAAAGCAGACAAAACCCCATCAGAAGGAGAGATAATAAAGCAGATATTAGATTGTGCAGAAATGAATAGGTTGGCATTGAGAATAAAGGACAAAGAGGAATCAGTGTACATGGGGGAGATTTTATGATTGGCTTGAAAAAAAGATACAAATAGAAAGAGAAAGGAACAAAGCACAAAACAAATAACTTAGAAGACACATTATTCAATCAGGGGGAGGGGAAATAAGAAAGTATGAAAATGTAAATATACAGGCGGAAAAATGATATGAATTGACAAATGTTAAATAGCATTTATAAGAATGTATATGTCAGGCCTGCAGTTATATTCCTTTTTAGGATCTTTGGCCTCCCACACTCTCTATTATTTAATTATGCTGTTTCATTAGTGTAGTAATTGGGAGGGGGGAATAGAAAGGAGTAGAATCGTGGAATGTGTTGTTGTCATTCTTTTCTGGAAGCCTCTTTGTCTCCGCACCTCTGCACCTGACCGGAACCAGCATGGTGGATATGCCAGCGTGGAAGAAGAAGATTGGACCACGTGATGGATTTATGGGTGTGGGGATAAGATCATGAACTTTCAACTGGGTGGAATACCAGGAAGTTCCTCAGATTTGGGATTGTTTCCCCAGATGTGCCAACATGTCTGTCTTATTAAATTGGAACTTTAAGGATAGCTTTGCCTTGGACTCTGATTTAATTCTGCGTGACATTTGGAACGCTGACAGTATATTTAAGAATGAATTGGAAAGGAAAAATTTAAAAAAAAAACTTTTTTTCAAAAGAGAAAAGTCTTTGTTGCTTGCAGAATTCCCTGGCCATTGTCCACCAGATTTGGTGTTTTGAAAAACTCTGGGTTGGAAAGTGCTCTTGCTTAAGGATGAAGGCCAGGGATGGATATCCTTTTTGTCGTCGCGTGCTGAAAGTACGCGCCTGCCAGCACCCATAATGCAATGCACGTGACACAAACACACCTCACATGCCCCGCCCCCCTATGCATGCGCCTGTGACCCCCTCTGTGTTTCCCCTCCCCCCCCACATGCACCCATGAACCCCTCCGTGCCCTATTTTGGGCCTAGTAGGTCTCCCTGCAGCCTCCTGGGACCAAAAACGGGTTGTGGGGGGCCATGCTGCCCCCATCCCTGCACATGTGTGTGTGACCCCCGCCCCCACGCGATGCACACGCATTCAGGTCCTATATGCGCCCCGCCTCCCACGCATGCACAGCAGAGACCCCAAAACCAGCTGGCCAGCAGGAGGCAGGAACGCATGCACGGTGGAGCTGAGCTGGGGCGACGGCTCATGTGAGGCTCTGCATACCACCTGAGGCAGGCCTGCCATAGGTTCAGCTTTCACAGGTGTAGGCAATACCACTTTAATGCCACTGTTTGAGTTGGGGATTGGATTAAAAGACCTCCAAGGTCTAAACTAACCAAGGAGAGAAGCAACCTAGAACTGAGGAGAAATTTCCTGACAATTGGAACAATGAACTAGTGGAACTCCTTGCCACCCGAAATTGTGAATGCTCCAACACTGGAAGCTTTTAAGAAGATGTTGGATAGCCATTTGTCTGAAGTGGTGCAGGGTTTCCTCCCTTAGCAGGGGGTTAGACTAGAATAGCAGTCACCAACTGGTGGGCCATGGACCACTGATGGTCCACAATAAAATTTTGGTGGTCCCTTAATCCTCTTTGTTGCTCTTCTCTGCACTCTTTCTAGAGTCTCCACATCTTTTCTACATTGTGACAATCAAAACTGAATGCAGTGTTCCAAGCGTGGCCTTATCAAGGCCTTATAAAGTGATATTAACCCTTCACGTGATCTTGATTCTATCCCTCTGTTGATGCAGCCTAGAACTGTGTTGGCTTTTTTGGCAGCTGCTGCACACGGCTGGCTCCTATTTCAATGGTTGTCCACTAGGACTCCAAGATCCCTCTCACAGTTACTACTATTGAGCAAGGTGCCACCTATACTGTACCTGTGCATTTTGTTTTTCTTGCCTAAATATATCATATATATCATATATATCATATATCATGTTATATGTTATTATATTGTATGTTATTATATGTTATATATATTATATATTATGTTATTATAATGTATTATGATATTTATCATTTATCATATATCATATGATATATATATATAAATGTGATGTGGTGTGATGTGATACGACACGACACAATGCAATATAATACAATGCAATGCAATGCAATACAATATGATAAAATAAAATATAAAATAAACAAAACAAAATGATAAAGCAAGAAAGTTTAAAACTCTACTCCGTATGCCCATGAATTGAATCCCTGTATTAAAATCCTCCATTTATAAAATCAGATCTGGATTTCCAAATAAGCGAAGTTGCATTATTATTATTATTGCACGTCATTAACGTTTATCCAGGTAAACTGCTTCTCCTCCTACGATAAAGGTAGGCAAAGTTTTCCCAACAAAGCAAAGCTTCCACACACTTCCAGCCCAGCTTGTGTCAACACAAGGCGGGGACCGCAAGGCGAAAACGCACAACCCAGCTTTTGTCCATCAAAGGGCTTCCCCTTGTAGCGGGCGGCACGGCCATTCACTCACACGACCCCTTGAAAGGAGCCTTTGAGAAGGGGGAAGCAACTGGTTAACTACAACATGATTAAGCTACTTTGAGTAGTGATCTACTCAATCCGCCATCTGACCTTTCCCCCCGTGGGCTATCTAAACAACCGTCCTGGGAACAAAACCTTTTTTGTATCCCCGTAGCTGTTTATACCCTTGAAAACAGGACTTGCCTGGAAAGGATGAATGGATTGCCAGCCCCTTGTCAAGAAAACAACACAAAGAATGACAGAGGAAGGACGAGCGAAGGGATGTAGCTGCAAATCACGGATTGGAACGAGGGCCGATTCAATCCCCCCCCCTCCCCATCTTTGCAACCCGAAAATATTCTTCAATAAATCCTTAGAATAATTGGTTAAACTTTTGTATGCCTGC